>JAJSOF020000011.1:34056433-34073013 GCA_025594305.2 Periplaneta americana
ATTGTGCTACAAATAAAAAAAACACTTTACACCATTCTTTTTTATTAGTCTGGAACATTAGGCGGATGGCCTGAAAATTTTACGGAGACAGTGTTGCTTCCAAAACCGAAGAAAAGTAATGTAATTATGTATTTATTTACACTGCAAGTGGGCAAGCACCCGGTGGCAGTGGTATACACAATATAAACAATACACAATAAAATGATAAACAATACGCAATACAATTATACAGTACACAATACAATTATATACACAATACGATAACAATACACAATGCAATTTAACACAATAATTACAATTAATAATAATACATAAAGTAACCTAATTAATAAGTGAACCTAATTTTACAATACAACCTACATATGTATAGATCCTACATAAGTTTCACATTGGTACTGATAATAATGTTTCACTTAACTCTCATCTCACTCGCTGTAGTGGACGCATTTCACTGACACACTATAACACATTTCATTGATACTATAAATTATCACTGATAGGAACTATTCACTAAACTGTAAAACCATAACTTCACTAACTCACCACGCTTCACTCATGCAACAGCTCAAATAAGACACATAATTACACCCTTATGCATACTTATAAACAGAACTACATTTAAACTAAACATTTCTAATCTAAGGCCCTCTTACACGCTATTTTTAAATAATTTACAATTCAAACTGAAGGAAGTAACTCGTCAGGTTAAATAAATACATGTCATCTTAAAAAATTAAATGTTAAATGTTACCTTAATTTTAATTTACACTTTATACATAACTTTTTAAGTTATTCTTGAATCTACTTAAGGAAGGAGAAATGTAACGAGTTCAGGATTGTCAGTCTGATATCACACTTGGCGAAGATTTTTCTGCGAATACTGAATCGACGTTTATATTCTAAGATGAAAGAACAGTTAGAAGAAGAGCAGTTTAGCTTCAGGAAGGGATAAGATAAGAGAAGTGCAATTGGACTGCTACGAACAATAGGCGAAAGATACTTAGAGAAGAATAAAGAAATGTAAGCCTATATAGTATTTGCTGATACAGAAAAAGCGTTTGACAGAGTGGATTTGAATAAACTGATGGGGATCCTAAAGAAAATTGGTGTGGATTCGAAAGAGAAGAGGCTGTTCCGTAATATTTATATGAAACAACGAGAAAAAGTCAGGATAGGAGAAGAAATGCCATAAGGAAGGGGAATAGGGTGTGGAATAATCAAGTATGCCCTTTATCACTTACCCTGTTCAACATCTTCTTGGAGGATTTAGTGAAGAACTGTTTTCAGAACATGAGAGGAGTGATAGTAGGAGAAAGAAAATAAAATGCGTAAGATTTGCTGATGATATGGCGTTGTTAGCGTGGAGACTAAAAGAAAGTGAGAAAATAAGAAGTAAATTTTTTTTAAGAAATGCCATCTTCAGAAGGACTTCGATTCCTCTGAAAACAACTTTCTACACAAACTTAAATCAAATTATCTTCATCGGTAAACAATCCAATTTATCTAAAAAAACATTCAGTAAACAACTTCTGCACTGGAAATTAGTGTTACATTTGATACTGTGTTTGCAGATTATGATGTTTTAAAAAACATACCGCCAAAAGTTTGAGAAGGAGAAGGGGCAATAAGAGCATGGGCTTGAAGTGGGTGGTGGTCCACGTTGGCAGTTTTTCCGACCGAAATCGGTACACCAGAAATTAAAGAAATTATAAAATTTTTATCATGTGATTTTTAATCGCTTTCTGCAGAGCAGTGTTCGCGTGTTTTTAAGGCCGTTTTTCCCTACGTAAGAAACACTAAAATACGAAGGAAACACAGTACAATGAGCACTATAGTCGTTAACTGTCACGACTACAACCATCGACCAAAAACCATCATGACTACCACCAACCATCAACTGTCGTCACAATTACGCCACCAATCATCACCTGTCATATCTACCACCATCACCATCAGCAACCACTATCCACCACGACTACTATCACCAACAATCGTTATTCGCTACGACTACCAGCTTTAGACACCACTATCCGTCACGACTATGTACCACATCCAACCATAACTGTCCATCATGAATACCATCTCCAATCACCGCCATCCGTCATGACTATCACCTTCAGCCACCATCCGTCACGACTAACACTACCAACCACCACCATCCGTCACGACTACCACATCCAACCATAACAGTCCGTCATGACTACCACCTCCACCGCCATCCGTCATGACTATCACTTTCAGCCACCATCCGTCACGACTAACACTACCAACCACCACCATCCGTCACGAGTACCACCACGAATCAACACCATCCATCACGACTACTGTACCACTTCCAACCAACACCATCCGTCACGACTACCACTTCCAACCAACACCATCCGTCACGACTACCACTTCCAACTAACACCATCCGTCACGAGTACCACCACGAATCAACACCATCCGTCACGACTACCACTTCAAACCATCACCATCCGTCACAAGTACCACCACGAATCAACACCATCCGTCACGACTATCACTTCCAACTACCATCATCCGTCACGAATACCGCAACGAATCAACACCATCCTGCGCGACTACAACTTCCAACCATCACCATCCGTCACGAGTACCATCACGAATCAACAACATCCGTCACGACTACCACTTCCAACAACCACCATCCGTCACGACTAACACTACCAACCACCACCATTCGTCACGACTACCACTTCCAACCATCACCATCCGTCACGAGTACCACCACAAATCAACACCATCCGTCACGCCCACCACTTCCAACCATCATCATCCGTCACGAGTACCACCACGAATCAACACCATCCGTCACGACTACCACTTCCAACCATCGCCATCCGTCACGAGTACCACCACAAATCAACACCATCCGTCACGACCACCACTTCCAACCATCATCATCCGTCACGAGTACCACCACGAATCAACACCATCCATCACGACTACCACTTCCAACTACCACCATCCGTCACGAATATCGCAACGAATCAATACCATCCTGCGCGACTACCACTTTCAACAACTACCATCCGTCATGAGTACCATCAGTCGGCCTCGGTAGCGTAGTCGGTATAGCGCTGACCTTCTGTGCTCGAGGTTGCGGGTTCGATCCCGGGCCAGGTCGATGGCATGTATGTGTAAATGCTACAGGCTCATGTCAGATTTACTGGCATGTAAAAGAATTACTGCGAGACAAAATTCCAGTACATCGGCGACGCTGATATAACCTCTGCAGTCGCGAGCGTCGTTAAATAAATCATAATTTAATTTAACACTAATCAACACCATCCGTCACGACTACCATTTCCAACTATCACCATCCGTCACGACTAACGACACAAATCAACACCATCCGTTACGACTATCAACACGAATCAACACCATCCGTTACGACTACCGTCACTAAGTATCACCCTACGTCACGAGTATCACCATCACCTCCAATATTATTATTCATAATCGTTACTACTATTACGGTTTTAACGGAGGATCTGTGTGAATAGTCACGGACGAAATTTATAGCGGAGGAATTCTAGGAAACAAAAATAAATGGAGTAGGCATGTTTCAATTCTAAAGGAAGAAGGGGCGAGTTCGACGGGAAGCATGGAAAGCCACACACGAGTAAGATAGTAATGTGTGATGTCTCGGAAGTCATGGATGTGTTTAAACCATTGTAATAATAAAATGTCCATAGTAATAGATTTTGGTAGTTAGTCTAATTTGTGATGAGACAGAAAATATAAAGTATGATAACTTTAAATATTTCTACATATGGAAAATTTTAGTAGAAGTAACAATATTTTTAACAAGCAGGACGTTAAATGTACAGTAGTTTACACATTCGAAACTCTGTATTTAGAAATGTGTAAGTAATATTATTTGAAACACAAATGTTCTCTTCCATGTTGGATAGTGAAACTAAATACCTGAGTCCAATTTTATTTTCCAGTTGAGTAGCGTGATGGCTGTACGTAGATTCGTTTGCAGTTGTTTCCAAAAAAGAGTGAAAAACTTTTAAATGGCGATGTAATCTGCATGTGCACATGGTGGCTTTAAGCAATTCGCGTGTTGTGCATGGATCACGTAAGCTAATGAGATCATGCTTTCAAAAGGCATTCTACCGCTGCATGCATGATCGCATTCATCACTCACATGTAATGCAGAGGCCTTCGGAATTTCGATGTAGTAGTAGGTTTTAAATGCTTCTTGTCGAAGAGTGAATGGCGTTACACCATAAATTATTATAGGCCTATACACGTTGGCATCATTAGCGCCTTGTTTTTTTTTTTTTTGCGTTAAAGACGAAATGTGGCAGAGGTACACCAGGAAGTAAGTTTATATCCAGTTTTTATCATTACCTAATTTATGACAGAAAATATATTGAGAATTTTCGCGAAAAAAAAAAACAATTTCTACGAAAAACCTTCAATTCTACCATAAAAAAAAGGCTCTTTCAAGATCAGACTTGGACAAATTACACTGAACAAGAAGAATTTTGCTCCGACTTAAAACAATGTGTCCCTTATGGTTTGGTGTGTGTTGAATCCGAAAATACATCTCTTTATTCTGAAGTTACATCTGTCTTACCTATTCATTGCACCAAGATTTAACATTCAGCTTTTCCTAACTGCTTTGTTGATTATGACCGGTTTAGATGGCCACGAAATCGTGATGGTGAATAAAACAGGCTGTTTCGTAATGGTTCTGAGTTTAGACGGTCTTGAAATCGTGATCTTATAACCTCTCCAACTTGAAATATGTATTTAAAATAAATTTGTGCTATCTTAGAAAGACAATTTATGACACACATTCAATCGGCATCGCTTTGTTTTACAAGGCTGACGCTTTATCCAACTCAGCCACACCGGATTCCAGTTCCGAATCCCCTCAGTTTAATTTTTCCCTTTGGTGGCCTACCCTCATGTACTGTGTCACAGAATATGTGACAATGGCACAATGTCCAATGTACTATGTATAGAGGTGCACTCATTACGAGTGACTAAGTGGCCGTGATCCGACGGGATGAGTGCCGCCTTGAATCACTAAGTTATTACTTACGCCAGGGGTCTGCATCGGACGTTTTCGCTCGAGCGCCAAGTAGTTCATAGTATAATCCGATAGGCAGCGCACATGCATGATGGGTAAAATTGTCACGAGCGATAAATCCTCGAACGGTATAAGCCGAGCGTTAGACATTCGTTCTTGTTACAGTGATGAACTGTGTAGTACCATCATAGATGTTTATCATTTCAAAACTTTGCAGTATTTAACTAACCTCTCCATAGTACAACTACAAAACTTGCTTTAAAATGTAATATAAATGTTGTAGGTAGATGTTCCCCCTCCCCCCCACACACAGGAGTGATTTTATTTTTGCCATATCTGATAGATGTTATTGGATGTAAATTTAATTATTATAAATGGAGAACACAATCACGATAATGCAAGAACTGTATCAAGTTTTCGAGTAATAATAATAATCTCTAATAATTAGTGTATCAATCTTTGCGTCTGTAATAGTTGCGCAGCACGATTATTCGTTTTGCTATATTTTCTGTGACGTTATCTCTGTACTAATATTGTTATTAATCTACTGCTATATCAATAATATTTTGTAAAACGTTTCTACATCGTCGCAGTATATAGGCGGAACACTATGCATGGACCTATCATATTATATATGTGGCAAATCAAATATTGAATAATTATTATAATTAGTAATAATAACTGTATATCGAAGTTTTTCATACTATTTTATTTAGAACTCCATGTTCCTCTTTTGGTACGTTCCATTAGACTGTTCCACTAAACGTTTGTCATAAACGCAGAAAATAAAGCCTTGTTTTTACCGTGTGAGCAAAACATATGTGTATCTTATCCGTCGCCTTCCATACAAGATAAGACATGTCGGTGAGATGACCTTGTACTGTGATTCTATTTATTACGAGCGTATCACTACCGATCTTATCTCGCTCCAGGGTGCGACACTCGACCGAGTTCAAGCGAGCGATTTAACTCCAATGCAGCACTCTGACTTACGCATATCATATTATTATGATGTGCCTTATTTCCGTGCAGAAATTCTGCGTTACCATATGATAAAGGATGAGAGAGAATTTTTCTCTGTTCTATTCATCCTTCATCATATGGTACCGCATGATTATTGCACGGAAATATCATATGTACTTCGGTACATCATAATAATATTAAACCTTTATTAAAAATATTGTGTGTGTGAAAGACTGTCAGAGGAATGAGGAGTTCGTAAGTAGAGTGGGGAGAGAAGTAAACGAAAAGTGTGGAAGAATTAGCCTACCACTACATTTCTCGAAATGCTCCAATTTCTCCCACACCTCCTACCATTGGCCGTACAGCGTTGTTCTACTATGCCCGCATTTATTTGTATATTTGATTAGCTTCTGTAGTTGAAAGAAACGTTAATTAAAACTGTAGCTAACAAAAGAAAGAAAATTAAGCTCTTTTTGTGTACGCCACGAAGGTGTCTGAAGGGAAATACTGTAGAGGTAGCCCCGAATATTTTATAACGCCGTCACTAGAGACGTGCCCTGTAAACACGGTGTGTTGTTTTTCTATCCTAATGGAATGAGTCCCAGCTGAACGACACCGCAATCTTTATAGGGAAAGAACAATTTCTCGTTTCTCTCAAGGATTGCGACCTACCTCTTGCTATATGCAAAACAGATTGTGATGCTGAGATTAGTTTAGTCTGCATTAGCACGTATTTCATCTGCGAACGACTTCCTCTGTGAGATTAAAATTGTCGAGTGCTTAATAAGTTAGAGCTGTATCAGATGTGGAGTAACCACATTTTTTAATTACCATTTTTCTTTACAGCTGTTGAATCTGCAACAGTAGGAAGCAAGCTGTGATTAGTTTCTTAACAGCGTCTTGTTCATTTCCGCCCGTAGTGTAAGCAAGGGACAAGACGCATCTTCAGCTATGTGTAATTAGAATTAGCCACGAAATCCCGTGAAGGGCAAGGGCCTCCTGACTATGCAGGGTGGCTTGTCAAACAGTTCCCGGTTAGCCACTCCGGGAATGATGGTCACTTTTGTAATGTCATATCTGAAGGGTCCACTGTTCACTAGTCACTGTTTAGGTTGCAAGTCACTTTGTGATTACTTTCCATTGTTGTCGGTCTTTCGCTGTTCTTGACCATAGATGGCCGAATCTTGCTCTAAGTTCGCCTGCCCATCTTGTCTTCTGTCTTCCAGCGTTCCGTTTGCCGATCCTTGGGTCCCATGTCGTAAGTATGTGTGTCCACAGGTTCGCGTTGAATCGCATCACGTGTCCTGCCCATTTCTCCTTCAGCTTGTCGGCCGTCTTTGTTGCGTCTTTGAGGTGTGTTTGTCTTCTTATGTCTTCGTTACGCAGTCTGTGTCTGAGTGTGATGTTCAGCATCTTCCTCTTCATTTTCTGTTGGCACTTTCTCAGCATGTCCCGCTCTCTTTCCGTTAGAGACCATGTCTGTGCTCCGTATAGGACAGTGGCCGGCAGATGCTGCAGTTGTAACGTAAGAGCCAGTCAGATCGCAAGAGCTTGGGAGAGCGAGCAGTTGAGTCTGTCTACAGTTTGTCACCCAATTACAGACACGAATAAGTATGTACAAATATTAGAAGAACTGAGTCAGGAATTTGAATGCAGATTTCAAGAGTTTGCAAATCTTCAATCTGATATTTCCATATTTGCGACAACATTTTCAGTGAATATTGACAGTGTTCCATCATCATTGCAACTGGAAGTCATTGATTTGCAAAATGATATTGAAATGAAAGACCGCTTTGAAAACAAAAAGGATCTATCTACATTTTATAGAAGATTTCCCAGGCAAGATTCCCTCGATTGCATAGATTTCCTGCTAGGATGTTGAGCATATTCGGATCTACGTATGTATGTCAACAGTTCTTTTCTGTATGAAGATCTGCAAACCACAACATAGAAACCACCTGTCTGATCTGAACTTGAAACATATGCTTCGCTTGTGTGTTAGCCAGATTATGACTCCAAATATTGCAAAATTAGTTCGCGAAAAAAGAGGAAAAAAATCTCGACAAAGCGTTTAGCTTGGGCACAGTAGTTACACAAAGTTATGGTGTTTCAAAGGTTGAAATACAGTATACTTTGCATACTACTCACCAAGATAGGGCCTATGTAGTTTAATCTGTATATTATGTAGAGAAATGTGTGTTAAAAACACTTGAACTGTTTTCAAGTTTCCGAGTAGACAAAGTGTTTCAGTACTGCTTAAAGTATTTATTTATATGCTTGTATGTTTTATAGCAGTTTCGGAATTTCATTTATATATGCAAACGCTTCTGCAAGTAGCTGTATTATGAGTTTAATGTTATTATAAGTACATTAAATTTGATTACAAACCAAAATATTTTGTTACATTGATTTATGAAAGTTGTACAGTTTTGTTTTCGTACAAATGTATTGTAATTGTGCTGTTCCCATACTATCTCAGAAGAATGGATCGCGCTCTGTCTGTGCATAGACGCCGCACCACCACTGTTCAGATGAACCTTCTCTCCACGCTGTGCTCAGTATGCAGAGATTGCCGAACAAAGAGCAAGGCGGCTACGTCGTATGACGTCACAGAGCACGGAACATGCCGGTCACTGGTATAGGAGAACTAGAAGAATGCAGCTGTTCATGACTCCACTTCTTAATTTTAAATTGTATGTCTTGTCTGTCAGAATGAAACTGAGGCTCCAAAATCTCTTCCATGCTTTCCGATTCTTCTCTGAATCTCGTTCTGTCGTCTGTTGTGAAAGGACATTAGTTGGCCGAGGTAGATGTATTCAGTCACGTAGTCTAGTTGTCCTCTGTGTAATAGCCATGGTCTAATCCAGCCGTTCTCAACCTGGTGCTCTTTCAATGACATTTGGTGCTCTAGACATGAGATTAAAAATGTACTAGCAAGCACGAACACTCCTGAGATCCATTTTTCATTTCAAACTTTGTTATACAGGATGTTTCCGGGCTGGTGTTACAAACTTTCAGGGATGATGGGGAAGGGCACATGTATCAATTTGAGATGAGGAACCCTGGTCCAGAAATGACTGAGACGAAAGTAATATCATCATCATCATCATCATTATAACTTGAAGTTGGCGAAGACTACGATAATGATAACAGTGTTGATAAGATTAAGAAAGAATGAGTTGATCATTATACAGGGTTAGTTAAAAGTCCCGCACCACCTAAATAACTTTTGAAGCATACGGTTCAGTGACATGGAACTTGGTATGTGAGGATAACCATATGCTAAGAACTCAATAATGGTATTACCGAGTTTTTTCTACTTCCGGTTTAACCAAGTAACTCCAACTCCTTACTTTAAATGGAACACCCAATATATTATTTTATTTTTTTGAATAGTACTCATTAAGAGCTTTTCAAAAAGTACCCACACTTGATACTTCTGTACAAATTCAGTGTTGCCAAGTCAAGAAAACAGAAAAGTGTATCGAATATTAAAATAATAAACACACCACCTAAATAACTTTTGAAGCATACGGTTCAGTGATATGAAACTTGGTATGTGAGGATAACCATATACGAAGATCTCAATAATGGTATTACCGAGTTTTTTCTACTTCCGGTTTAACCAGAAGTAACTCCAACTCTCTTATTTTAAATGGAACACCCAATACACTTTTTAAATTTTTGAATAGTACTCATTAAGGGCTTTTCAAAAGTACCCACACTTGATACTTCTGTACAAATTCAGTGTTGCCAAGTCAAGAAAACAGAAAAGTGTATCGAATATTAAAATAATAAACGCACCACCTAAATAACTTTTGAAGCATGCGGTTCAGTGATATGAAACTTGGTACGTGAGGATAACCGTATACGAAGATCTCAATAATTGTATTACAGAGTTTTTTCTACTTCCGGTTTAACCGGAAGTAACTCCAACTCTCTTATTTTAAATGGAACACCCAATATATATATATGTTTTTATTTTTGAATGGTGCTCATTAAGATCTTTTCAAAAGTACCCACACTCGATGCTTCTGTACAAATGACATTTGGTGCTCTAGACATGAGATTAAAAATGTACTAGCAAGCACGAACACTCCTGAGATCCATTTTTCATTTCAAACTTTGTTATACAGGATGTTTCCGGGCTGGTGTTACAAACTTTCAGGGATGATGAGGAAGGGCACATGTATCAATTTGAGATGAGGAACCCTGGTCCAGAAATGACTGAGACGAAAGTAATATCATCATCATCATCATCATCATTATAACTTGAAGTTGGCGAAGACTACGATAATGATAACAGTGTTGATAAGATTAAGAAAGAATGAGTTGATCATTATACAGGGTTAGTTAAAGTCCCGCACCACCTAAATAACTTTTGAAGCATACGGTTCAGTGACATGGAACTTGGTATGTGAGGATAACCATATGCTAAGAACTCAATAATGGTATTACCGAGTTTTTTCTACTTCCGGTTTAACCGGAAGTAACTCCAACTCCCTTACTTTAAATGGAACACCCAATATATTATTTTATTTTTGAATAGTACTCATTAAGAGCTTTTCAAAAAGTACCCACACTTGATACTTCTGTACAAATTCAGTGTTGCCAAGTCAAGAAAACAGAAAAGTGTATCGAATATTAAATAATAAACACACCACCTAAATAACTTTTGAAGCATATGGTTCAGTGATATGAAACTTGGTATGTGAGGATAACCATATACGAAGATCTCAATAATGGTATTACCGAGTTTTTTCTACTTCCGGTTTAACCAGAAGTAACTCCAACTCTCTTATTTTAAATGGAACACCCAATACACTTTTTTAAATTTTTGAATAGTACTCATTAAGGGCTTTTCAAAAAGTACCCACACTTGATACTTCTGTACAAATTCAGTGTTGCCAAGTCAAGAAAACAGAAAAGTGTATCGAATATTAAAATAATAAACGCACCACCTAAATAACTTTTGAAGCATGCGGTTCAGTGATATGAAACTTGGTATGTGAGGATAACCATATACGAAGATCTCAATAATTGTATTACAGAGTTTTTTCTACTTCCGGTTTAACCGGAAGTAACTCCAACTCTCTTATTTTAAATGGAACACCCAATATATATATATATGTTTTTATTTTTGAATGGTGCTCATTAAGATCTTTTCAAAAAGTACCCACACTCGATGCTTCTGTACAAATGACATTTGGTGCTCTAGACATGAGATTAAAAATGTACTAGCAAGCACGAACACTCCTGAGATCCATTTTTCATTTCAAACTTTGTTATACAGGATGTTTCCGGGCTGGTGTTACAAACTTTCAGGGATGATGAGGAAGGGCACATGTATCAATTTGAGATGAGGAACCCTGGTCCAGAAATGACTGAGACGAAAGTAATATCATCATCATCATCATCATTATAACTTGAAGTTGGCGAAGACTACGATAATGATAACAGTGTTGATAAGATTAAGAAAGAATGAGTTGATCATTATACAGGGTTAGTTAAAAGTCCCGCACCACCTAAATAACTTTTGAAGCATACGGTTCAGTGACATGGAACTTGGTATGTGAGGATAACCATATGCTAAGAACTCAATAATGGTATTACCGAGTTTTTTCTACTTCCGGTTTAACTGAAGTAACTCCAACTCCCTTACTTTAAATGGAACACCCAATATATTATTTTATTTTTGAATAGTACTCATTAAGAGCTTTTCAAAAGTACCCACATGATACTTCTGTACAAATTCAGTGTTGCCAAGTCAAGAAAACAGAACAGAAAAGTGTATCGAATATTAAATAATAAACACACCACCTAAATAACTTTTGAAGCATATGGTTCAGTGATATGAAACTTGGTATGTGAGGATAACCATATACGAAGATCTCAATAATGGTATTACCGAGTTTTTTCTACTTCCGGTTTAACCAGAAGTAACTCCAACTCTCTTATTTTAAATGGAACACCCAATACACTTTTTTAAATTTTTGAATAGTACTCATTAAGGGCTTTTCAAAAAGTACCCACACTCGATGCTTCTGTACAAATCCAGTGTTGCTAAATCAAGAAAACAGAAAAGTGTATCAAATATTAAAATAATAAAATACTTCTTCCTTAACAAAAACAAAACAAGGCAAGCTCACATTCTAAATTATGTGTTCCAATTGGTAGCCCTCAGCTGCTTTACAATGTGTCACTCGATCACAGAATGATTTAACCAGGCTTTAGGGATATCTTGCATCACTTCCATTTCTATTTAGCAACACTGAATTTGTACACAAGTATCGAGCGTGGGTACTTTTTGAAAATCTCTTAATGAGCTTTATTCAAAAATAAAAATATATATATTGGGTGTTCCATTTAAAATAAGAGAGTTGGAGTTACTTCCGGTTAAACCGGAAGTAGAAAAAACTCGGTAATACCGTTATTGTGTTCTTAGCATATGGTTATCCTCACATACCAAGTTTCATATCACTAAAACGTATGCTTCAAAAGTTATTTAGGTAGTGCATTTATTATTTTAATATTCGATACACTTTTCTGTTTTCTTGACTTGGCAACACTGAATTTGTACAGAAGTATCAAGTGTGGGTACTTTTTGAAAAGCCCTTAATGAGTACTATTCAAAAATTTAAAAAAGTGTATTGGGTGTTCCATTTAAAATAAGAGAGTTGGAGTTACTTCTGGTTAAACCGGAAGTAGAAAAAACTCGGTAATACCATTATGAGTTCTTAGTTTATGGTTATCCCCACATACCAAGTTTCATGTCACTGAACCACATGCTTCAAAAGTTATTTAGGTGGTGCGGGACTTTTAACTAACCCTGTAGAATGGTGTGGTTGAGAATAATAAATTAGTGTTATGGTCACAGTACTTCATAATTTGTTTATATTTATCGTTTTGTTGTCAGTACAGGCATTGAAATACTGTAGTCTACATCATTCTGGAAAGGCAATTTAAAGACGTACTGCCTTACCAGGTGACGTGATTGAAAATGAGACTTCTGCTCTGAATTCGAAATGCTTGAAGAGCGAGTGAGGGTATTCTGCTAGAAAATGGGATCGAAATGCTTTCACTGTGAGGCCATCCGGCTATGCAGAGGAGTGCATCGGCTTGCTGAACCTTCGTGACTCAGATCTACTGACATTTACACGACCTTCAAGGTCATGTCAAACCATTAGTGCGTGTCTCCACACACAGTTTTACTTTCTTCTAATTCCGTGAAATTAATTGTCGATTCACGTTTTCTTACTAAGCTTCACGCATCAACAATCTCGATCTCATAACACGAGAAGTGGTAGCTGATAGTCTTTCAAAACTACTATTATTTTACAAAATTTGGAATTTTGTATTAACAACTGATTAACAAATGAGCGTAGATTTTAAATTGTGTTAAGCAGTTCTAATTTAACATGACTTAAAATCTTCAGTAATCTATCTATCTATCTATCTATCTATCTATCTATCTATCTATCTATCTATCTATCTATCTATCTATCTATCTATCTATATCTATCTATCTATCTATCTATCTATCTATCTATCTATCTATCTATCTATCTATCTATCTATCTATCTATCTATCTATCTATCTATCTATCTATCTATCTATCTATCTATCTATCTATCTATCTATCTATCTATCTATCTATCTATCTATCTATCTATCTATCTATCTATCTAGGTTATTTTACGACCTGTATCAACATCCAGGTTATTTAGCGTCTGAAAGATATGAAGGTGACAATGCCGGTGAAATGAGTCCGGAGTCCAGCACCGAAAGTTACCCAACATTTGCTCAAATTGGGGTGAGGGAAAATCCCGGAAAAACCTCAACCAGGTAACTTGCCCTGACGGGGGATTCGAATCCGGGCCACCTGGTTTCGCGGCCAGCCAAAGCTAACCGTTACTCCACACGTGGACCTGTCTGTGTGTCTGTCTATTCTGGTAAAGTTAAGGTCGTGAGACCTTCTCTTCCACACTACCGAAGAGAAATACACAATGAAACAATGACAAACATAGTAATAGTAGTTTATTTTTATCGCTTCCCTAGCATTTGTGTGTTTTATCACTTCCCTAGGATTTGTTTTTTTGTTTGTCAACATTTCAAACTGCAAATTCTTTACGGCATTATAAAACATGCTTTGCGATCGTCATTTGTTTCCCGCGTAGATAGTCAAATGAAAATGGCGGCTCCCTTCAAACGTTTTGGTGAAGCTAACATTAGTGAAATAGAATTGAGCCGTTCAGAGCACAAGTGGTGTAAGTCAAAATTGGATAATGAGGTTTAAAGTAAAAATTATGTACAATGCAGTGCAAAGTAGTGATTAATATGTTCTTCGTGCTATACACTGACTATTAATAGTTTAAATAAATTGCTACTTTGCGCTGTAATTTACAGAATGTTTACTTTAACCCTCATTACCCATTTTGACTTACACCACTTCTGCTCTGAACGGCTCAATTTTAGTAAGTCAATTAATATCCATTTTATTGTATTAGAGTACTTCATTTCTTGTAATATTTATATACTTACTTCTGTTTTTATCTCCTCCCTTCCATTTGTTTCTTTGTTTGCCAACATTTCAAACTGCAAATTCTTTACGGTACTATAAAACATGCTTTGCGATCGTAATTTGTTTCCCGCATAGACAGTCAACTGAAAATGGAGGCTGCATTCAATCGTTTTGGTGAAGCTAACATTGGTGAAATAAAATTTTAGTAAGACAATTAATATTTTATTGTATTAGAGTACTTTATTTCTTCTAATCGTGTAATAGTGAATTAAATCCCACTCGAGTTTTGATTTTCTTCAGATAAAACAAAACCTCTAGTGAGATTACTGTTGATAATTCGATAAATAAAATTCGATAAAATTAGTGTCGGCTATCTCTCCATGCCCACTCCTCAAACCTAGACTCAAGTATTGCGGGCTGCATTCAGCAGTGATTCGAGGCTAGCTATTGCTTTGGGACACTCCTGAGCTAGACGAAGTCAAGAGCGCCTAGAAGTTAGGCAATCTGCTAAGCATTCCTTACGAATGAAAGCACTAACTGTAGGCTCAAATGCCCATCTCTATACCTTGACCAAAACTACTTCCGACTTGACAGTTTACAGAGAAGGGGGAGCAGTGTTGTCATGTTGCCCATCGTTCGTGTAAGCGAGCGCGCTGCCGATAGAGTGCAGTAATGAACGGCTGACATGAACGCGTACATTTCTAAGCAATTTGTTGAACACTAGGCATTAAAATTTGTGTACATTATTACTTTTATTAGTCTATTATTATTATTATTATTATTATTATTACTATTATTATTATTATTATTATTATTATTATTATTATTAGTAGTAGTAGTAGTAGTAGTAGTAGTAGTAGTAGTACTATTATTCTTCAATGTAATACCGTTAGAAAAGCGTCGAAAGGACTGTAAACTGTAAAAACAGGTTCAAATTTAATACGAAACGTCTACTTTTATAAGTGTCGGTATTCTTCAATTTTAATATTATTAGAAGAAGTTCAAAAATTGTAAACTGTAAAAATATTTACGATTAAAAATCTGCACGGCCTTTTTCTTTTCCAATATCGATAACAGTGCTCTTATTAATTTTAACACAAAGCAGTTCTCATTACGACTTGCGCCAAAGGTAAAAGAGGCCCGCCATTATCTTTTTCCCTCTCAAAATACTCTCTTACATAACACACCATCTCTCACGCTTAACTCTTTAAAGAGGCACATTGTACAATATTCTTTGTTCTCCACCTGCCTTTCCTTCCTTCCACTGCACAATTCACCTGTTTAGAAACTCTCGCAGAAACTAGAAAAACACACACTAGCCATACATTCCACCAATGACAACGAAGATAATACGTGTAATATAATTGAAACAAAATAATTATCGATACCGGTACACTAGACCAATAATACAATTAAATAATTTTTAATTCATACCAAAGCACGCACTAACCAGCCAACCCAAAGTCACTCCGCATCATTCAGCTCTAGGCCGGGTATTCATTGCAACTTGTAAACATAGACACGGCAACACCGTCCCGTTGGCCATGGTTGGGCGCCTCTCTCGTGATTGGTTGATTTGAATGGCTGCCATGGTAACATGCTGCGCCATTTGTCAGGTCGGAAGTTGTTTTGACAGACCGTAGTTAATACATAAGCCAACAGTCCCATTACGGAGTTCGGAAGATAACCGCATTACTGCCAAATCCGGATAGCTAAGGGAACTCAAACACGCCAGGAGCATTACATCACATCGCCTAATTTGGCAGTACGATTTCATGGCTTTACGTAAGCACAAGAATGTTTGCTAGGGATATGATGGTGTGCGGAGTCCGGGACGGCTTGCGAGTCCATGCTTTCTGATTGCAGGTGCAGACGTGTCGGAGGGTTGACTGTCCTCTTGTCCTGCAACTGCCTACTTCATTACCTTGTCTTGTACTGATTCACGTGGAGCTCCGCTGCTAATGGGGTAAATAGTTTCTCCACATCAGCATGCCGTGTCAAGTTAGGAAACTCGAAAAAGGGGG
>JAJSOF020000011.1:34073113-34102226 GCA_025594305.2 Periplaneta americana
AATAACCTAAATGTTGATACAGCGTCGTAAAATAACCCAATAAAAAAGACGTTTCACGTTAAGGAACTTATCAACTTCGATTTTATCTGCACTTACAATGTGATCTGAAATAACCATTAATTTACAATAACAAAAAGTACTATGTTAAAATATACTGGCAACATACATGACTTTCGAAGGATTTATTCTGCATCGTCTAATCTTATTCCTTGATGAGTTTACTATAATATAAATGTTTAGGATTCCCAGAAATATCAGAAAAAAAATACGAGACACTTAGCACTGATTTTAAAAATTAAGCTTTGGTGTGTACGTATTTCGTACCACGTTTATCCATGTTGTCTTTGAACAGTTTACAACAACAGAGGTTAATCAAATTACATACTATTATTGAAAATAAAATAGGTCTTCTTAAAGAATAAATTGAGCCTGTGGGTTTGTTCTATCTTGTTATAACACATTCGCTGTCCTTCACTCCTATTCCATCCTGTTTTAATTGCTTAAAATTTTAAGAGATCTTGCGATTAGTTTTTCATATGAAATAAGATGCAGTTTGTAATCTGTAATGTCTTTGTTGCGTCCCTCATGCTCTAACATTGCAGGACACTAATATCAGTATCATGGACAAACATGTCCCGAAGACGTATGGGAACCCCATCGATATCATGGACAAAAATATTGTACTCCTTTAATCCTCTCTAAGTAGGCACACCGGTAACGCTTATATAACCTCTGCAGTTGCGAGCGTCGTTAAATAAATCGTAATTTAAATTTTTTTAAATTTTCTCCAGAGGCACGTGTATCACTGGTTGAGGAACACTGATCTAAACAATAACAATAAAATCGTTAGGTTGGTGACCATGATAACGACAAAAACTTTGGGAGCTATTTTTCGTTTAGTAGATTTTTACAGACTCCATCATGTTTCATTGCAATTACATAATCATTTAAAACTCCACCACGACGTAACAGATACAATGTTGATAGTATTCTAAAAATAACATCTAGAGTTGAGTTCGTCACTTTTATAACATGTGGGTCTTTGAAATGTTACACGCTGCTCAGATGTTTTACGTACCTTTCTGAGGAGTATAGGTGGTCTGCAGCGTCTAAGTCGTAGAGCTCCAGCTGATAAAATAGACTAATAATGTATTTGTCCTTTTCACTTATAAAGGCATACGAGCATTACGCAACACTTCACACTCGGTGCTTGGTCACTGCTGCCATCTGTTGGCTAATTTTCTAATTTCATTATATAATATTATCGCAAGGCAGCCTGATTGATACAATTTAGTCCTTATGACTCGCATTCCATCTGTTTCTTGGAAGTTTATCAGTTGTAAGTATTATATATCGTACTGTCAAAACCAACTGTTAATATTTATAGTGCGGAAGTTTAAAATAGAGTTCCCAGACGTATTAGAAAAAATACGAGACACTTATCAGTTATCACTGAGTAAGTTTAGTATGCGCACCCATCAAATATGCCAACCTTTCAAAGTGTGTGTATTGTAAAGTTTACTATACAAACACTTTACTAACTAAGGGTAAGTAAATAAATAGTAAACAAGATTGTTACGCAGCATATTTGCATTAAGTTTAAGCTTCTTTATACAGGGACATCATTTTATTTTACTAACATTTCTAATATTCACCTGGCTATACCTTTGGATCAACGATTAAGAACCGAAAACACTGTTTGCTACCCCCTTCCAAGACTGGAGTTCGATGATACTGGCGTAATATACAAACAAATCACTTTACTAGGTATAGGAGGGAAGAAAAGTAGTTCATCCATTTACGTAAACTAGGAAATATCGCGATTTTGAGTTTGATAATTTTCATTAGGTTTTTGTTTAATCAAAATACAGCACAGTATTAACAATAAGTGCTTTTACTCACGAACTGAGCTTTCCATGCGGACGTATTCATTATGCAATGTATTTTATACTGTCTACAGCACATTAGCGTACACTATAGAGAATGAAGTTAAATTGAAAAATAATCATAATATGGATATTTAAACATATTTTTGAAAATGGTGGCCGTTCATTTCGATACAGGCTTCAGTTCTAATGTGCATATTATCGCACTATTAGACTATTGTACGTAATTCCAATTACCAGGTTCGAACTTCGTAACAGTAACTCATGTTGAAATAATTCTGTACCTACTCTATAAAAGAGGCCTTACGTACTGTAAATTCAATCTTCACTTCTGCCCGATCCGAAAAGATAAAATTACTCAGACATGCTATCTACTGTCCGTCCAAGTGGTTACGTCGCAGCGTCGTAGAAAGGGAGGAAATCACGTGACAGTTAATTACTTAACGAGACCCTTTTATTTAAGTTATTTTAAACAATTGTATGGGTATAATATTACGCAGACGTCTAATTCCTAACAGAAATTAATGTTCTCAGAAAAGAGCTAAGACAGCCCAGCCACTAGCATTTACTGAGAGGCGAATAGAAGCAGGTGGGGGAAACCGGGATGCGACGTAGGCAAATGGAAAATGATGCAATTTGAAAGCTCTTTCGTCACTGGGAAACGCGAACATATTTTTAGAACGTACTGTTTACTATGACCGTAAGGCTACTATGACTGTATATGCGGTCTTGGATCTATGTGAAGGACGGTTGAACTTCATTAGTAGAAGGGGTGGGAGTGAAGTACATTCAAAAACTCAGGTACAATAAAAATTGAAGTAAAAATAAAATGATGTCCCTGTATAAGTTGCCTTCAAATTGCTTTTATTAAGGGGTTAGGTACAGCTTGCAGCAGTAGCCTAAAATGTTTGGAAATATTCAACATTGTTTTCCTTCATTACTGTATCTTGTACAATAATGAAAATTGGTATGTGTAAAACATTGTACTTCTGCTATATGAAAAAAAATATATTTACGATTTAAAAAATAATATTTATATATTTTTTCAAAATTCAAAATGGTGGCAGTTCACTGTGCAGTGATGAAGCGTTTCCCTCATAACTCATAAACTGGTTAACTTTTTCATGTTCTTTCTCTCTTATTTTATTGCTGAAACTCATATTTACAATAACACGCTCTTTCAACGACATTCCTCAATACATTTTTTATTTTATTTTGTGTTAGAAGAAAATACTAATATTTAACAATTTTTAAAAATGAATTTATTTTTTATCAGACAATCTATCAAATGTAGAGAAGTGATCTTGCATCATATTGTAGATATGGTATGCATAAATACACACAAAAAAATTTGTTGGATAGTTTTTTTAGTTACGAGGGAAACGCTTCATCACTGCACAGTGAACTGCCACCATTTTTAATTTTGAAAAAGATATATATATATATATATATATATATATATATATATATAATATTTTTAACCGTAAAAATATCTTTTCCATGATTAAATTACATAAGTTAGGTCAGATGCAACAGTGTTCATGAGTAGGATAGTTATATACAATAAAAGTGATTTAATACAGTTATATGAACACTTTTTAATGATTGAATAAAATTAATAAAATCGGTTAAAAACCATACATGTTTCGGAGGAATGCTCCTCCATCTTCAGTGGTAGTACCACGACTGTAACAAGAACATAAATTGTGTAAAGCTCATGGTTAATAATAAAATTTTACAGAGATACATAATTTAAAAGTCAACAATTGTTAAAAATGAAATGACCTAAATGTTGTTCAGTTCGCATGCATATTATAAACTCAAATACAAATTAAATTGATTAAAATAGTATTAAAAAATTTAAAAAATGCAATATCTAATAGTAAAAAATATGTGTTGAGTACAAAATGATTAAACAGAGAATATATAATTAGTGTATGATATTGAAATTAACAAAAAGCAATGTTAAAATGTCAAGATTATTAAAAATGACAATTATGACAAAACCTATGTATTCTTTGAAATGATCAATGAATATTTCCAAAATTTTACTGTTGTAAACTGTACCTAACCCCTTAAGTTGTTACAGAAATAGCTACAAAATATTCTACTCACGTGACAATATTCTTATAAATCAATCCTCCTTGGCCTTGCAATATTTCTCTAAAGAATGAATTTCACTTAACAATTTTTTATTTTGAAGAATCATGTCATGAAAAGCAACACAGAATGATTTTACAGCGAGCACTGATTTTACTGTTCTTGCAGACAATTTATTTTCCTCATCAATCCATAGAGTGTTCATGTGACAAAATAATCTTTCCACACACACACACACACTTGTGCACTTGTTCCAGGAATACACAAAATGAACTCCACCACCCTGTTCAAATTTGAGAGTTCTCCTTCAGTACTTTTAAAAATATCCACCCAGACTTCATCTAAACATTTGGTGTTGCCATCACTCGCCTTCATAAATAACTCACAATAATATTGTTTCATAATAGTCCATCTACAGCCACCTGCAATGCGATATTTGTAATTTGTAATATGGAATAGACATTGTAACTTTTCCGTTTTTTTCTCAGATTAGAACTCTAAAATACGGGACGGAAAGCTGGAACAACGGAACGCATTAACGAAAAACGGAACGATCCCGTATTTTACGAGACTTCTGGGAAACCTATCTCTACATAGCACTGCCATATTATCAAAACCATTCATAAATAACGTAATTTTTAAAGAGTAAGTTTATAATACACAACCATAATATTCCTTAATATTAGTTTGTGTAACTACATCAAATAACCTATAATCAACAAAAGTATTTGCGGTTTTTTTTGTACTCTTCAGCTCTAAACGACAATAACAACAATACAGATTGTCAGGCGACGATAGAAAACTAAAGATGTGAGACCAAAATGAATGATATGTGTAAACTACTGAATATTCTTTCACATTTAAGTATCATAATATAGGGAAGCCATTTTAAAGTTCAAAAGAAGATGAGGAAGTGAAACTTAAAATGCAATTGACACCGATTTTAAACTTTCTCTCAATATCTAAATTGACGTGTTTTTGTTTAAATTAAATTTAATAGAAATAAATAGTTATTTAGACTCGGAAGATTTGAAATGAAAGCCCTGTATATACAAAAGCTAGGAGGAACGAGTTAAAACCTATTAATTTGCACTACATTTATCAATTTTTAATTTAGATAAAGTCGTAAAAGTATAGAATCGAAGTTTTCACTGTTTTCTTCATTTACTAACGGTTAGTTCTTCGTTTCTACCAAAAAAAAAAAACAGTTTATAAAAACAATGTGGTTACTTTGAATGCTAAAGAATCTTCGTCGGACGAAAAGAGTCTTAATGCGAAATATATTTTAAGTTTCTTCGCGTTATCCTTGTTCGCTACAAAATTATTAAATGGTGTGTACCGCTGTTATAATGGGATACAGATGAGATGGGAATCCTGGAGACTTCTTAATATGCGTTGTTGAACCAAACTTCCTTCTTTCCCGGTTATATTATTATTCATTTTCAGAGATAAACACTATACATACTAAAATATAAATTTATGTTTGGACTCTCAGAATGGATTAAGTTACATGTAAAATTATTCTTAGCGGTTCTGCTAGATCGTCAGGTCTGCATTCTTTCCGGTGTACCGAGTTCAAATCCGGTTCATTTCAGTTATTACTAGGGAGCGGATTTTTATGTGCTAAAAATTTAAATAAATTTATTTTTTTTCTACTAAAAAGTACGAAAATATTTGCTAAACATAGAAAAAAAAATATATTTTTTTTAATCAGACAAAAATACCGTACTTAGCTTGAAAAAAAAATGTTACTAGGTACTCACCAATCACACTTGAGTATCAGTTGCTAGTAATTGTTCGAGAATTGCAATGAACATTAAAGGTCGTTTCCAAATTCTCCATCAGAAATGCATGCCGATGATCTCTGAACAACAACATATTGTGAAAGCGATCTTTCCACAACACAGGACGGGCAGACGTGCATATTTAAAGTGAGGAATGTCACAAACACCTATACAGTCAATTTCACTTCCAATACTTGAGCAACTTCACACATTTTTTTATATCCATTGTTTTGCCTTGAATGCACACGTGAAGCAGCGGCAATGTGCTTGTTTTCAGACAAATGTCGGGTTACCTGAGAGCTCTGATCTGCACTTACTGATTTACCACATGGTTGGCAAAATAACACTTTTCCGTCGGTAGTAAAAATGTTTTTAAATTCACCTACATACAGTAGGACCTCTATTATCCGTGGTAATGAAGGGATTTGACTCGACGGTTAATCGAAAAAATCGGATAATTCGTACCATGAAAGATTTCCATAAATTAAGTGCATAATACACCGTTTCGTAATTTCCTCAGTGGTGATGTATTTAACATGCTGAAAAGTTCACTAATTTAAGTCTCGTTGTCAAAAATGATTTTTTAAGGAACAAGGAAATTCCTTGTAATGGATATCTGTGTAAAGAGAGGAATAGTACAGGTCTCGTGTTGTGGATTCACATATTTTATACACTTTGTCCTTATTTTACTATTAATAGTAATTGTTATTAAAATTGAAACGTCAATCCCGTATTCTGATGTGAAACACGTTTTGGTTTCCCTTTTCCCAAACCGCTTAATTATTGGCACGTTTTTTCAGTAGTCATACTTATCAAACACTTTTCTTTTACACTCATGGAATACATTTTGCGTAGAAGTTACAGAGTACGACCTCTGGAACAGTAAGACAAGAACTGAATGGTGCACAGGTTTGCTATAAATTATACGGAAGTTCTTGATGCCATTTCTTTGAAAGCAAGTAGTGACAATTTTACAAGTTGGGAAAATATCCACAAGTAACTGTTCCTATTGGCAGCAGCTGCAATACTGTGTAAGGGTAAAGGCTTGTAATAACACACTCTAGGAAAAATATTTACAGCTGGCGCCAGCGTTTTTGGCGTGTGTCCTAGATATACTATAGTGCCCAGTTTGTGAGCATGTTGCTAGTGCAGCTGAGAATGTACCACTTCCTATACACGTCCCATCAGTCAATTGTCAAACACAGTTGTCAGACTGAACTGCGGCAAATGTAAAACACTCGCACTTAACGTTCCCATTACTTTTTTCACACGCCAAAAACGGTGACGCGGACTGTACTAATATAAGATACTATACAATATCTTGGCTTCGTTTACGGGAGAGACGTTCAGTTCATTCACTCTGTTTGCTGTATCAGATTTTAAATAATTCCACACCTGTTTACCTAGTTCCTCGCTTCACACTTTTAGCATCCCACCACAACCGTGACACACCTTGTTCTATCAATTCCATTCCATCAAACATCTCTCTACTCTGCTTCCTTCACAATACACACAGCTCGTTCCTGGAATTCCTTGTCACAGGAAATCAGGAGCAGTCGGAGTCTAAAATATTTTAAGTACACTCTACTTAGAAGTGTTTTTAATGAACAGAACTAGACTCTTGCGGAAGTTTCTAAATAGTCTTAAATGACCAAGTTGTTATTTTTTTCTCTCCTCTCTCTTCTTCTTTTTTTTTTCTTTTCTTTTTTTATTATTTTGATATATTACTTAATCATTTGTATTTGTATGTCATTTAGTACGGCTTTGCTAATCAACATGTTATGTCTTTAACTCTGCCAGGCAAAATAAACCTACTACTACTACTACTACTACTACTACTACTACTACTACTACTACTACTACTACTACAATACTACAAATTTTTCCTGCAGAAAAATGAGCGGAACAAAGACAGTCGGATAATCCACCGATCGGTTAATAGGGTGACGGATAATTGGGGCTCTACTGTATTGCTCAAGACGCCATCTTAAACTCGATTTGATTATAGGCATCTTGAGAGGCCAATATACACATGTCTTAACGTAAATAATGTTTCCAGCTACTGACTGACAATGTCGGAGAAAAGCTTCCTATAGCGACACCACCACATCTTCACTACGCAGCTTACGCTTATGGCCCGATAACGGGGAATCACTACAAGGTATAGGCATGAGCGAGAGGCGAGAGATTTGTTTAAATTGAATAATGTTTATAACAGAGCTCTTATTCGTTATGTTTCACAAACAAAGCGCAGAATGAAATCATCTTCAGCAACAATAAACATTCCTAAATTATGTGTTGCAAGATCTCTCCTTCTTGTCCATGTTAATTTATTCTCATATAATAACATTGATATGCTGCCTGGCAGTCCTCAGAACTTGAGGCGATACTATTACATAAATGGATCACGGATACACCACACAGCCCATAGAAACACGAAGTAACCAAGAATCCTTAAAAAAGATAACGTACTTCTGAGTAATATAATTGATTTAGTTTTCTTCTTCTTCTTCTTCTTCTTCTTCTTCTTCTTCTTCTTCTTCTTCGGCTTTTTCCCACTTATAGGTTCGCCGTCTTCAGTTTCCATATATATCTATCGTTCCAATCTCCTTCTTCCAAATTCCTGTCGTCCATTATTGCTCTGACATGGGTTTTCCATTTCAATTTTGGTCTACCGCGTTTATTTTTTCCTGGGGGTGACCATTGATATATATTTTTGGGCCATCTTTCGTTGCCCATTCTTTGTACATGTCCATGCCATTTCAGAGTTTGATTTTCTATTCTCTTAAGAACAGATGTGGTGACGTTCATTTCTTTCCAAAGGAGTTCATTTCTAATTTTATCCTGTCTTTTTTTTTTTAAGACTTATCCTAAGATAGTCGAATTCAGCTGTTCTAATTTTGTTTTTTGTAGTTCTGTCATGGACCAAGTTTCACTTCCATATGATAAAATATTCTGTATTATACTCTTGTAGATTTTAATTTTAGTTTCTTTTGTAATATTTTTATTCCAGATTATTCCATGCAAAGTCTTGGTAGCATTTTTTGCCAAACCAATTTTATTTTGAATATCTCTCTCACATGTGATTATTGATCCAAGATATTTAAAGGATTCACATTTTTTAATTTTTCCTGTTTCAAGTATGAGGTCACCCACATCTTTTCCTAAACACATATATTCTGTTTTCTGTAGATTTATGTTTAGTCCCCATTTTCTATATTCTTCCATTAGTTTATTTACCATATATATCATATCATCTTCATCCCCCGCAAATATCACCTGGTCATCGGCGAATAATAATGAATGTAGTGTTTTATCTTCTATAGGAATACCCATTTCAGAGCATTTCTTGTACCATAGGTTAATTTTAAAACATTTAAAAGTTCTTGTAAAAAAATTATTTAAGTAAAAAACCTCCAAGATTTATGTGTTTATAATAGATTTCCTGAAAATATGTATTTACATAAATTTTTTGTGAAAATATGTGTTTTTATGTGAAATAAAATTCGGGTTTTAAACTTGAAACTTGACATTCGGAATTTTTAACTTTGTTAATTGTGTTTTATCACACGCAAAAAGAATATTTAATTACATAGGAATCCGCTCCTTAGTTATTACTTACCATATTATTGACATGTGAATTAACATACCTATTTCACCTCACAGCAGTTGCTCAAAATGACGGCCGCCAACCTCAATGCAAGCATGACGTCGGCGTGCGAGGTTCTGCGCACTCTTTCAAATCCTTGGCGTGCTTCAAATGACATCAAAGGCGACTTCAATCCCGGAAATTAATTCCATGTCCGTTTACACTGCGGTCTCATATTGTACACAAGAAGTTTTAAAGATCCCCATACGAAATAATCAAGTGCATTCAGGTCGGGTGATCTCTAAGGTCATGGAATAGATCCTCCCCTTTCAATCCAGCGACCAGGAAATGTGGCATCCAGATTTACCGGTACTGTGCCATCGTAACATGACTTCAAAACTCCCAGTTATATACATTGTTTCTTTCTGGCAGAAACCCATATATTCTTACCTGGCATAGTAGGGCGCAAAAGGATATTTACACAGTGTTATTGCACAAAGAAGTTTTCTTTCAGTGTATTTTTTTCTATGAATGTCTTAAAATTATAGATTTCGACTTTTTCAAACAAAATATTATCCAAGAACATAATGTTATACACGAGTCTTAATGGCCACCGGCGTAGCTCTGTCGACTAAGGCGCTTGCTTACCGATCCGCTCTGTCGGCTAAGGCGCTTGCTTACCGATCCGGACTTGCGCTCGGGCGCGGGTTCGATTCCCGCTTGGGCTGGTTACCTGATTGGGTTTTTCCCAACCGTAAGGCAAATGTCAGGTAATCTATGGCGAATCCTCGGGCTCATCTCGCCACATATCTCGCTATCACCAATCTCATCAACGCTAAATAACCTCGCAGTTGATACAGCGTCGTTAAATAACCAAGTAAAATAAAATAAAAACGAGTCGTAATAGTACAGTGATCGTGTAGCAGGAACCAAATTTGAAGAGCAGGAATTTCTGTTTTGAGTTCTCTAGAGCAGCGGTCGTCAGCACAGAGCACTCTGGGGCTAGCGTCTATTACCCGCGGAGAACACAGTGCACCATGGTGCACTCGTAGCTGCTAGCGGATATGCTCTCTACCTCTTCCCGCTGCACGACGGTGCACACGGGACGGCTCCGCTTACTCTTTGCACATTTCAGCGAGTGCTGACGACCACTGCTCTAGAGTCTTCTTGAGAAATACTTACACAGTTTTTATTTTGTATTTTATTTTTTCTGTATGAAACATCGTTTAACTGCTCTTATTTTAGAATGGAATAGATAACTGATATTTAACCCATTGAAACTAAAGTATTCACTCCGAACTCTTCTCTCAGCAAATTAAACTCCAGTCTCTGAGGATTTCTTTCTTTAAGAATAGCTACTATCTTAAGGCGCTTGCTTGCCGGTCTGAAGTTGCGCTCGGGCGTGTGTTCGATCCCCGCTTGAGCTGATTACCTGGTTGGGTTTTTTCCGAGGTTTTCCCCAACCGTAGGTGAATGCCAGGTAATCTATGGCGAATCCTCGGCCTCATCTCGCCAAATACCATCTCGCTATCACCAATCGACGCTAAATAACCTAGTAGTAGATACAGCATCGTTAGATAACTAACCAAAAAAAAAAGACATCAACAGCTTCAATCAGCCTAAGAATGGGTTAGCGTTAGCATAAACGAAACGCACTGAGAGCGCAAATCGGTTATCAAGAAAATCAAATACTTCACTACTGTATATTAATTAGAAACTGAGTGTGCTAACTTTGCAGCTTCTTGTGTGGTATACCCCGTATACAGCTAATCTGTAAGGATTTATCTTAGTTCGGATTAAATGGCTAGTAATATACAGGGTGTTTCAAAAATACGGGGCATAATTTCAGGTATGTATTTCCCACATGTAGACAATCAAAATAGTTCATTACAACATGTGTCCGGAAATGCTTCATTTTACATGGGGTCCAACTAATCGATCACCAATGATACCGGCCCACATGTTGAAGAAGAACCGCACCTGGTGATGAGATGGAACAGTTGCACGTGGGTTTTCATACGCCCATACATGCTGATTGTGGAAATTTGTTATGCCATCTCGTGTGAACTGTGCTTCATCTGTAAATAATACTAAGGCAGGAAAGTTCGGGTTTACACCACACTGCTGCAAGAACCACTGACAGAACCTAACTCGTGCAGGGTAATCTGCTGGTGACAGGGCCTGTACACGTTACAAATGATAAGGATACAATTGATACTCTTTCAACGTCTCCAGGCAGTCGTATGAGGAACATTGACTTGCAACGCTACCCTTCGTGTGCTGATAGAAGGAGTCATGTTCACAGCCTCCAGAATCTCCTCCTGTACTTCTGGAGTTGTAGATCTTGGTCGTCCCCTTCCCAAACCAGGAGAGTTAAATTTTCCATACTCGCACAGACGGTAATGGAGACGTACAAATGTCTTCCGATCTGGACATTGTCGCTGTGGGTACCTCTCCTGGTACAAACGACGAGCCAGCGCAGCATTGCCGTCCGCCTTACCGTACATGAAGTGTATCTCTGCCAGCTCTTGATTTGAATACATGTCGCACAGTCTAACGCCTACACAACACTGAATGTAACCTTCGCCTCGGAATGAACTGTCAGAGTGCCCTCTTAATGTCTCCTTTGACGGTAACGACGTGCGGAAAGAAAAACTTTCCGGTGAATTTCAATGTTGTGAAGGCCATAACTCGGAAATAAAGCATTTCCAGACACATGTTGTAATGAACTATTTTGATTGTCTACATGTGGGAAATACATACGTGAAATTATGCCCCGTATTTTTTAAACATCCTGTATAAACCGCTTTATTTACCTCAATATGTTTACTTATTAGTTATTAGGTCTATACGGGATGGACCATTTAAGTTGATACTGTACAATATCTCAAAAACTAAGCATTGTAGAAAGAAATGTCTTGAATAAAAGTTGCTTGATGTTATGGAGGAAAGTAAATACCATTTGTCGTGTTTTATTTGGAGAACGTTTGGATGGTCATTTGAGGGTCAAGGTACGTTTCTTAAATGGGAACCAATATTTTTTATTTTGTTTTCTTATCCCTCATCACAAAATAAACAGATTTTGTAAAACCATTTTGTAGTACATGGTTCTATCACTGGAATAGACAATTAAATATTGATGAAAGATAGGTACACAGAGTATCACCACTGTACGGGTATTGCACAGTATTATTTCATAAGCATCGTACCTTAGCGTAATAAATGTTCAAAATGATGCCCTTCTCGTAGATGGGAGGATAATATTAAAATGGATTTGAGGGAGGTGGGGTATGATGATAGAGACTGGATTAATCTTGCACAGGATAGGGACCGCTGGCGGGTTTATGTGAGGGCGGCAATGAACCTTCGGGTTCCTTAAAAGCCTCGAGTAAGTATGTAATGATGCCCTTCTACCGCAATGCATTTTCCAACTCTGTGAAATTAAACATAACGTAAGCGTTAACTTAACGTTACAGTAAAATCAAGAAGTCATACCATCATTCATTATGGGAACATAAACATAACAGCAAACATACTTGGTAACCATGGAAACATAACAACGACGCCATTTCCTCATATTTTGTGGTATACTTCAGCGCTTCACGATTGTGTTCTGTTTGCAAATCACGTACGCATAAGCATGAAAGTTTGGAGTTTGCAAACTTTCATGTTAACGTCTTACGGTAATGTTTATATCACTGCTTATGTGAATCATTGTGAATGATCCCATTTGGTAGCCTGGGCGCAAACTTCTATGTTTATGTTACGGTTATGTTTAATTTTCATTGTGAATGGGCCTTTAGTCTTCGACCTGTGATCACTGTTTAAAGAGCTGTTTAATCACAGGTGTGATCGAGATTTTTCGATCACCGTAATAAAATCACAGGTCGGTGATTTTCTGCTTATTACTACAAATTAGCTCTATATATTCAGCAGAAATAACTAGACTACTATCATATGATAACGCTCCTAATTGGTCGTAACATACGTATTTAACTTTATTCCTCTGTAGCAGCTGATAAAATACTTAGTAACGTATCTGTGAATATTGCTACTGAATGTATTCGCTTTTGACTCGGAATAGTAAGTATGAAGGAGTACTTAGTCACCCTCATTAAGAACAGAATTTTTCATTTTCTTGAAATTTTGAATGTGGTAGTATCGTCAGCATGGCACAAGAATGCAGCTGAACACGATATATAGAACTCGCTACAAAGATTACATCCAATCCCTGTCAAAGAAAAGAACTTCGTCCTGTCGGGCATAGAACCCATATCTTCTGAATCTGCACAGAAACGCTACTGCTTGAATGAGAAATCCGTAGAAATTGGTAAAATTTCTCATTTGTTGTTAGAAAAGACAGAGTTAGTTGCAATTAATACTATTTATTAATTTACCATTATATCTTATATTATTTGACTAAACATAAGAAATTGAGATGCGTACTTTAATGTGTATTATTAGAATAACATAGGATTTATATATGTATGAACACTCAAAAAGGTAGTCGCGACTAGTCTGCATGATCTCTCTTCCACCTCTTTGCAATCACTTGTCTCCTTGATACCTCTATCGCCCCTCTATCCACCGTTAATTTGCTGCTCATTTTTTTCGCTCCTCTGCTCTCTCTCTAGCGTTACTATGCTGCCTCTTTTTTGCGTTCTTCTGCTGCCTATCTCTTTTGCGTTCTTATGCTGCCTCTCTTTTTACGTTCTTATGCTGCCCGTCTTTTGCCCTTTTTTGCGTTCTTATGATGCCTCTCATTTTTGCGTTCTTATGCTGCCCGTCTTTTGCCTTCATTTGCGTTCTTCTGCTGCCTCTCTTTTTTGCGTTCTTATGCTGCCTCTCTTTTTACGTTCTTATGCTGCCCGTCTTTTGCCCTTTTTTGCGTTCTTATGATGCCTCTCATTTTTGCGTTCTTATGCTGCCCGTCTTTTGCCTTCATTTGCGTTCTTCTGCTGCCTCTCTTTTTTGCGTTCTTATGCTGCCTCTCTTTTTACGTTCTTATGCTGCCCGTCTTTTGCCCTTTTTTGCGTTCTTATGATGCCTCTCATTTTTGCGTTCTTATGCTGCCCGTCTTTTGCCTTCATTTGCGTTCTTCTGCTGCCTCTCTTTTTTGCGTTCTTATGCTGCCTCTCTTTTTTGCGTTCTTATGCTGCCCGTCTTTTGCCCTTTTTGCGTTCTTATGATGCCTCTCATTTTTGCGTTCTTATGCTGCCCGTCTTTTGCCTTCATTTGCGTTCTTCTGCTGCCTCTCTTTTTGCGTTCTTATGCTGCCTCTCTTTTACGTTCTTATGCTGCCCGTCTTTTGCCCTTTTTGCGTTCTTATGATGCCTCTCATTTTTGCGTTCTTATGCTGCCCGTCTTTTGCCTTCATTTGCGTTCTTCTGCTGCCTCTCTTTTTTGCGTTCTTATGCTGCCTCTCTTTTTTGCGTTCTTATGCTGCCTCTCTTTTTTGCGTTCTTATGCTGCCTCTCTTTTTTGCGTTCTTATGCTGCCTCTCTTTTTTGCGTTCTTATGCTGCCCGTCTTTTGCCTTCATTTGCGTTCTTCTGCTGCCTCTCTTTTTTGCGTTCTTATGATGCCTCTCATTTTTGCGTTCTTATGCTGCCCGTCTTTTGCCTTCATTTGCGTTCTTCTGCTGCCTCTCTTTTTGCGTTCTTATGCTGCCTCTCTTTTTTGCGTTCTTATGCTGCCTCTCTTTTTTGCGTTCTTATGCTGCCCGTCTTTTGCCTTCATTTGCGTTCTTATGCTGCCTCTCTTTTTTGCGTTCTTATGCTGCCTCTCTTTTTTGCGTTCTTATGCTGCCCGTCTTTTGCCTTCATTTGCGTTCTTCTGCTGCCTCTCTTTTTTGCGTTCTTATGATGCCTCTCATTTTTGCGTTCTTATGCTGCCCGTCTTTTGCCTTCATTTGCGTTCTTCTGCTGCCTCTCTTTTTGCGTTCTTATGCTGCCTCTCTTTTTGCGTTCTTATGCTGCCTCTCTTTTTGCGTTCTTATGCTGCCCGTCTTTTGCCTTCATTTGCGTTCTTATGCTGCCTCTCTTTTTGCGTTCTTATGATGCCTCTCATTTTTGCGTTCTTATGCTGCCCGTCTTTTGCCTTCATTTGCGTTCTTCTGCTGCCTCTCTTTTTGCGTTCTTATGCTGCCTCTCTTTTTGCGTTCTTATGCTGCCTCTCTTTTTGCGTTCTTATGCTGCCTCTCTTTTTTTGCGTTCTTATGCTGCCTCTCTTTTTGCGTTCTTATGCTGCCTCTCTTTTTGCGTTCTTATGCTGCCTCTCTTTTTGCGTTCTTATGCTGCCTCTCCTTTTTGCGTTCTTCTGCTGCCTCTCTTTTTGCGTTCTTATCCTGCCTCTTTTTGCGTTCTTATGCTGCCTCTCTTTTTGCGTTCTTATGCCTCTCCTTTTTTGCGTTCTTCTGCTGCCTCTCTTTTTGCGTTCTTATGCTGCCTCTCTTTTTGCGTTCTTATCCTGCCTCTCTTTTTGAGTTCTTATGCTGCCTCTCTTTTTGCGTTCTTATGCTGCCTCTCTTTTTGCGTTCTTATGCTGCCTCTTTTTGCGTTCTTATCCTGCCTCTCTTTTTGCGTTCTTATGCTGCCTCTCTTTTTGCGTTCTTATGCTGCCTCTTTTTTGCGTTCTTATGCTGCCTCTCTTTTTGCGTTCTTATCCTGCCTCTCTTTTTGCGTTCTTATGCTGCCTCTCTTTTTGCGTTCTTATGCTGCCTCTCTTTTTGCGTTCTTATGCTGCCTCTCTTTTTGCGTTCTTATGCTGCCTCTTTTTTGCGTTCTTATGCTGCCTCTCTTTTTGCGTTCTTATCCTGCCACTCTTTTTGCGTTCTTCTGCTGCCTCTCTTTTTGCGTTCTTATGCTGCCTCTCTTTTTGCGTTCTTATGCTGCCTCTCTTTTTGCGTTCTTATTCTCCCTCTCTTTTTGCGTTCTTATCCTGCCTCTCTTTTTTGCGTTCTTATGCTGCCTCTCTTTTTGCGTTCTTATCCTGCCTCTCTTTTTGCGTTCTTATGCTGCCTCTTTTTTGCGTTCTTATGCTGCCTCTCTTTTTGCGTTCTTATGCTGCCTCTCTTTTTTTGCGTTCTTATCCTGCCTCTCTTTTTTGCGTTCTTATGCTGCCTCTCTTTTTGCGTTCTTATGCTGCCTCTCCTTTTTGCGTTCTTCTGCTGCCTCTCTTTTTTGCGTTCTTATCCTGCCTCTCTTTTTTGCGTTCTTATGCTGCCTCTCTTTTTGCGTTCTTATGCTGCCTCTCTTTTTGCGTTCTTATGCTGCCTCTCTTTTTGCGTTCTTATGCTGCCTCTCTTTTTTGCGTTCTTATCCTGCCTCTCTTTTTGCGTTCTTATGCTGCCTCTCTTTTTGCGTTCTTATGCTGCCTCTCTTTTTGCGTTCTTATGCTGCCTCTCTTTTTGCGTTCTTATGCTGCCTCTCTTTTTGCGTTCTTATGCTGCCTCTCTTTTTGCGTTCTTCTGCTGCCTCTCTTTTTTGCGTTCTTATGCTGCCTCTCTTTTTTGCGTTCTTCTGCTGCCTCTCTTTTTTGCGTTCTTATGCTGCCTCTCTTTTTTGCGTTCTTATGCTGCCTCTCTTTTTTGCGTTCTTATGCTGCCTCTCTTTTTTGCGTTCTTATGCTGCCTCTCTTTTTGCGTTCTTCTGCTGCCTCTCTTTTTGCGTTCTTCTGCTGCCTCTCTTTTTGCGTTCTTCTGCTGCCTCTCTTTTTGCGTTCTTATGCTGCCTCTTTTTTGCGTTCTTCTGCTGCCTCTCTTTTTGCGTTCTTATGCTGCCTCTCTTTTTTGCGTTCTTATGCTGCCTCTCTTTTTTGCGTTCTTATGCTGCCTCTCCTTTTTGCGTTCTTCTGCTGCCTCTCTTTTTTGCGTTCTTCTGCTGCCTCTCTTTTTTGCGTTCTTATGCTGCCTCTCTTTTTTGCGTTCTTATGCTGCCTCTCTTTTTTGCGTTCTTATGCTGCCTCTCCTTTTTGCGTTCTTCTGCTGCCTCTCTTTTTGCGTTCTTATGCTGCCTCTCTTTTTGCGTTCTTCTGCTGCCTCTCTTTTTGCGTTCTTCTGCTGCCTCTCTTTTTGCGTTCTTCTCTGCCTCTCTTTTTGCGTTCTTATGCTGCCTCTCTTTTTTGCGTTCTTATCCTGCCTCTCTTTTTTGCGTTCTTATGCTGCCTCTCTTTTTTGCGTTCTTCTGCTGCCTCTCTTTTTTGCGTTCTTATGCTGCCTCTCTTTTTTGCGTTCTTATGCTGCCTCTCTTTTTTGCGTTCTTATCCTGCCTCTCTTTTTTGCGTTCTTATGCTGCTCTCTTTTTGCGTTCTTCTGCTGCCTCTCTTTTTGCGTTCTTCTGCTGCCTCTCTTTTTGCGTTCTTCTGCTGCCTCTCTTTTTTGCGTTCTTATGCTGCCTCTCTTTTTTGCGTTCTTCTGCTGCCTCTCTTTTTTGCGTTCTTCTGCTGCCTCTCTTTTTTGCGTTCTTATCCTGCCCGTCTTTTGCGCTCCTCCGCTGCTTCTTCCTTGTCCTCCTCTGCTGCTCCTCTTTTGCGCTGTCTATCTCGTCGGCGAATTATCCTACATATTGATAATCAGGGAACGGATTTATATGGACTAAAAATATATGAAATATGTAAATATATATGTAGTTATTTTTACCAAAATATGGAATTAAATATGGATTTTTACCAAAATATGGAATTAAATATGGACTTAAAATTATAAAAATGACTATGTACGTTAAATATTGGTACATTTTAATCAAACTAAACAAAAATATAATGGACGTACCTTATCTTCCAATGTAGTTTCAACAAAACACAATTTTTATTGTCTGTTACCATAACAATAGGTTACAAACATTTCTTTCAAGTGCTGAAAAGTGAATCTTCTTCTATTGTCTCTGAGGATAGATTTATACTGACTAAAAGAGCGTTCGACGTCACAAGAAGTAACTGGTACATAATTCAATTTCACAATGTCTGCTGGGGATAAGTCCAAGTTAATCTTCACTGTTGATTCACCACTCATCACAGCAACAACCTTTTGTAGTTCTTCATATCCAGGGTTTTTTGAAAGTACAGTGTCCACTTAGCTCTTACTGCATCTGCAACTTTACCTCTACCACGATTCAGTTGTTCCACAGTACTATTTATAATTTCAAAACTTTCAGATAGTGAAAGGTGCCTATTTTGGAGACTTTTGAGCGTTTTTATGATGCATGAAAATGTATGCTGAATGAGCTAAGTCATTCTTCACACTTATGTCACAGGTAACTGTTTTCGCAGTATCAATTGAGACTGCATCTTCAGAGTCCAATGCAAGGAGAACATTGTTAATAGAGTCTATATGTTCGGCATAATATTCAACTGCTTCAGCCATGTACCCCATCTAGTTAAAATTGGCTTTGGTGGCAATGGAATTTCAGGGTACATTTCTTTCAACACGTTAACTCTACTGGGAGCTTTGAGAAATACTTTTTCACTGATGAAATCAACAAATCTACTTTAGGAAATTGTCTCTGACCACTTCTGCCACACGATGAAATGCATGCGCCACACAAGTAAAATGAGTCAATTTAGGATATACAACAGATAATGCTTGTCCAGCTTTGACCATATAAGGGGCAGCATCGCTAATAAAGAATAACACATTATCGTACATAATACCCTTTGGCCACAGGATACCCATAGCTTCGTTGAACAGTTTAACTATAGTTTTGTTATTGCACTTTTCTAGAACATCACAATGTAAAAGAATTCGTTCAGAATATTGTTCACTTAACAAACCGATAACTACATTACCAACAAGTCTACCTTCTTTGTCGGGAGTCTCATCAATGGAAACCCAAATTGAACTATCTTTAATTTCATCTCTTATCTTCTGTATTGTCTCATCGTAGATGGATGGAGCATACGTCTTCCTAAGTGTTGACTCATCCGGGATTGTATGTTGAGTATATTTTTCAAGGAATTCCCTGAAGACCTTATTCTTTAGTTTGTAGAGAGGAATATCAGCAGAGATGAGAGAACGGCACAGGTCGATGTTAAACTCAGATCTTACATTCGATGTTGTTGGTTGTGTTAAAAACAATTGTCTCTGCTTGGAATTTAGTTGTTTGTTGGCCTGATGTTTACTAGTTGTAATGTGTTGTTGCACCAGGAACTTTTGTGTAGATGATACTGCACACTGACACAAATTACAAAATAATATTTTATTGTCAGTTGATAAACCATCTTCTTTAAATTCTGAAATGTAACTTGTTAGTTTTGATTTTAAATTGACTGAATGACGTACTTTTGGCATATTTACCGTCTTTATAGTATGATTTACAAAACTGAACCTATGTGTACTCTGACTGGCATTTAACTGTTGAGCTGCACAACTGAAGTCTGTTAAAAATTTTAAATTAAATTAATACAGTTTTGTAACTTACTTTCCCATTGTTGATAGGACTGCTAATTTTCAAATAACTCTGATGTTAAAGGGATTACTGAACATGTGTTTAAATCTCTATTGTTGAAATGTATTTTTAAAAGTTAATGGAATTTTGTTTTGTTTTATTGTTAAACCTAATATAATATGGACTGTTTTATATGAAATATGGAAAATATATGGAAATTAACGAAAATATGTACTAAACTCTAAAATATGGAAAAATATGGAAAATAAAAGTAGGATTTTTCAACCCTACACATTGTGAAACATAAAGATAATGCAAAATATAAATTATATTAGCTTTATAAGTAAATATGTATTTACATATAAATCCTTTCCCTGTTGATAATCATTTTAGTGCGAATTATTCCAAGACAGAATCGAATTCTGTTATAAATAAGTACAAGTAATCTAAAGAAAATACACTAGATAGAATATGTAGTAATAAAAAGTTCAGCGGCTATTTAGCTAACCCTGCTGTTAACTTACTTGTGGTGAGTTGTTAATGTGTCTTCATATTGATAGCCTATTCCTTCCATGTGTGTGTTTTCTCCAAAAGGGCTTTCCACACTGTAGGCATTATTCTCGTCATTGTTGCCTGAAACAATCAATTAAATAACTATTTGTAAAAGTGTCATACACTCTGAAGCGTACAGACGGACATACATGTAAATTATTATTTCATTTTTTTTTTCAAATTTTAACTTGTGTCTGATTTACATTAATAAATAGTTCAGCGGCTGTTAAGCTAGCCCTGGTGTTAACTTACTTGTGGAGAGTTGTTAATATGTCACCATAGCCTATTCCTTCCACGTGTATGTTCTTTGCAAAACGACTTTCCACACAATAGGCAACGTTTTCATCATTGTGATCTGAAACAAGACAGAGTTAATAATCAGGAACGTACGAAAACCAACAAACAGATTTAAATCCAAATTCTCTCTTTTATTTCTACTGATTGTTTACTTTTGCCTTGATTAAAAATAGTACCATTATGGAACTTAGGAAAATTAATCGTGCTTTCAGCATTATTTCTTGGTGAGTCGAGGAATGTGAATCTACATGATCAGGATAACGATCATGAAGTTGATTGTTGTTGTTGTTATTATTATTATTATTATTATTATTATTATTATTATTATTATTATTATTATGTTAATGTATAATGCTATTTTTATCTTATAAATAAATAAAAACGAAAATAAATAAAAAATGTAAATAAATAATAGTACATTATGCAACGATCCTATAATGATAGTAATTAAGAAGCGAGTATGGATGTTTATGAAACGAGCGCAAGCGAGTTTCATAATTTTCATACGAGCTTCTTAATTACCATTATAGGCGAGTTTCATACGACTTTATATGCTCGATCATATTTCTAACTTGAAATTACAGTATTCAGATGTATACATTTTATTTGTATCTGACAAGATCGGAAGTGACCTTGTTCTAGGTCTAGGTCGTGAATTGTGAGATGTGCGCAGACGCGAAAGTATTGATTTTTTCCGAGGAACAATAATGTCATTGACCTTGTGTAATCCCGTTAAACTTGGTATAACTTTGATTAGTGAATTCGACATTGAAAAATGAGATGACAAATTGAATTTATTTGAATATTATTTACAATTAACGCTAATTATTATAGTAACAGAACATAATCTTCTGCGACAGTATTGGATTCCCAGCCTCCGTGACTTTTCGCTAATTCTCTTTCGATTGCATATCCGAGAATAATCGATACTTGTGGTTTTATAACGGTACAAAGCTGACTCGTTATTGGCTGAACACCTGTAAGCTGAGTTGTCATTGGCTGAAAACACCTGAACTTTAATGAGTAGGTGTACTTTAATGACATGCATTAAAGGACTGCTACCAGGTGTATAATTACTACATTTCGGCATGGTCGAGCATAAATAAATAAGAATATATACATACTTAAATAAATATAAATAAATAAATAAATAAATAAATAAATAAATTTATCAGCCGTAATTCGTATGATTAAAAAAAATTAGGTGATTGTACTGGATTCTTCGATAAACAACCGCTAGATGGCAGGACATGTGAAAAACAGATGACTTCGGACAGGATGATGAGGATCTACAGGTGAAGAAAATTTTCGCTTTCCTCTTGTACATTCATGGGATTACAGTAGGGATTGCGGGGAAAGGAAAATAGCATGAGGCTCTATGATGGCAAAAGGAATTTATAGCAACCCCTTCCACGTCGTTGGGAGGCATATCTCACGACTGACCACCGCGACCAACAATGAATATTCAGACTTTACCGCGATTTAAGTCAGTGTTGCGAATTTAGCGTGGGTGGATCCACGTAACTATTTCTAACAATTTTTGCAGCTACTGCCAGAAGAAACAGCAAAATAATTATTGTTGGTTACTTTTTACTTGCTAATCTATCTTCGTAGCGTATCCAGCTATTTGCTGACAACACGTGTTCCACTATGTTTCACTATGAATTCCCTCTTCTTACAAATGATGGGTAAAACACGATGCTGGTTGTATATTTCAGCAGCCACATTTCAAAGATGAGGTGTATTCATTATGTACTGGAGAGAATTGTCCAAGGTTACAGGGACTGCAGATTTTAGATTAGGTCTATGGATGTTTGTGACAGGGCAGTTTAAGAGGATATGTTCCAAATCTTCTTCGTTATTGTTGCACCAGCAACAACTACTAGAGTCAACAAGATTAAAGTGCTGAAGATACTTCTGAGTGATAATATGTCCTGTCCTGGCCCTTGCTAACAAAGTTTGTATGTGTCTGGGAATGTTGCGGAACATTTGTAAATCATTAGGTTTCTTTTGAATGTTTTGAAGTACTTGTCCTTTATCAGAAGAAAGAATAATTCGACCCATACTTGCTAATATTAGTCAAGGAATAAGATTTACTAGATTTTCTACTCAAAATAATACACAAACAATTGAACATTATTTTACTTACTTACAAATGTCTTTTAAGGAACCTGAAGGTTCATTGCCGCTCTCTCTTAAGCACGCCATCGGTCCCTATCCTGTGCAAGATTAATCCAGTTTCTATCATCATATCCCACCTCCCTCAAATCCATTTTAATATTATCCTCCCACCTACGTCTCGGCCTCTCTAAAGGTCTTTTTCCCTCCGGTCTCTCAACTAACACTCTATATGCATTTCTGGATTCGCCCATACGTGCTACATGCCCTGCCCATCTGAAACGTCTGGATTTAATGTTCCTAATTATGTCAGGTGAAGAATACAATGCGTGCAGTTCTGCGTTGTGTAACTTTCTCCATTCTCCTGTAACTTCATCCCGCTTAGCCCCAAATATTTTCCTAAGCATCTTATTCTCAAACACCCTTAACCTATGTTCCTCTCTCAGAGTAAGAGTCCAAGTTTCACAACCATGCAGAAGGACCGGTAATATAACTGTTTTATAAATTCTAACTTTCAGATTTTTTGACAGTAGACTGAATGATAAAAGCTTCTCAACCGAATAATAACACGTATTTCCCATATTTATTCTGTGTTTAATTTCCTCCCGAGTGTCATTTATATTTGTTACTGTTGCTCCAAGATATTTGAATTTTTCCACCTCTTCGAAGGATAAATCTCCAATTTTTATATTTCCATTTCGTACAATATTCTGGTCACGACACATAATCATATACTTTGTCTTTTCGGGATTTACTTCCAAACCGATCGCTTTATTTGCTTCAAGTAAAATTTCCGTGTTTTCCCTAATCGTTTGTGTATTTTCTCCAAACATATTCACGTCATCCGCATAGACAAGAAGCTGATGTAACCCGTTCAATTCCAAACCCTGCCCCTTGTCCTGAACTTTCCTAATAGCATATTCTAAAGCGAAGTTAAAAAGTAAATGTGATATTGAACATTATTTTAATGTTGAAAAAGTGTATAATGGAGGAGAAGAGTAAAATTTTAGTCATTTTCGATCAAAAAACACATTCTCGTTTTCTTTCTTTTCTTTTATGAAGAAATGAATCAGCGATCTCTCATTTATATTTCGACCAAGTTCGAGTGTTCTGTAGCGCTTGATTGGATGCACCATCGAATTTGAACTGGATCTCCTGGTCACGCCTATGTGATTGGCGGTGGCTGTGACAACACCCAATATTTGTCTTAGAGCTTTGAAAACGAGACAACTGGCTGTATCTTACATTTTAAACTTTGGTAAAGCTACCTCTTATGAAGTAGCTATTAGGTTACGTCTTTAAAATTCTCCAAAGTCCCTGCAATGGAACGGCGGAAATCTTAGTGAGACAAGTGGTCAATAGGGCTTGGAGCTCACATAGATAATTTCTCTCAGTTCCATGGTTAAACATCAGAAACCGTAATTAAAATTGTTCGACATAGTAAAGCCTATATCGAACTGTCCCACTTTTCAACATTTTTTTCAGACGTTTTCTCGAACTATAAAACGAATATCATGTAATCTTACAAGGATATTCATTGTTGAAATCCTCTATTTTATTCTTCTAAGTACTAGTACACATTTTTTCAATTTAATTTTTTATAAGTAATTGATTAACTAGCGGACTTACTCGTGCTAATTATGTAAGTTTGTGCGGCTTACAGCTGTTTCGGCGTTTCAACACATCATCCTCAGAGCCTACTAGATCCCGGCATCATCTCGAACTTCTCTGCCTGTTATGTGGGTGCGTTTGATTGTTGAAAGGTGTTGAAAAGTGGAGTCAAATAGTGTGTGTGTTGAGAAATGGCTGTAAGCCGCACAAACTTACATAATTAACACGAGTAAGTAGGTTATTTTACGACGCTTTATCAACATCTAAGGTTATTTAGCGTCTGAATGAGATGGTGATAATGCCGGTGAAATGAGTCCGGGGTCCAACACCGAAAGTTACCCAGCATTTGCTCCTATTGGGTTGAGGTAAAACCCCGGAAAAAACCTCAACCAGGTAACTTGTCCCGACCGGGAATCGAACCCGGGCCACCTGGTTTCGCAGCCAGACGCGCTAGCCGTTACTCCACAGGTGTGGACAACACGAGTAAGTCCGCTAGTTAATCAATTACTTATATTCAAGTGTTAAAAGCAGTGTACGCAAGATTCAAAATGGATTAATTTTTATGCATAGAAATAGGCAAATGATGTACTAAAACCATGAAATAGACACTAAAGACACAAATAAGCATTTTAGAATACTGTAAATCTCTACCAACCTGCATAGTTCTCCATGAAATGTGAAATGAATGCTTAAATTCCAGGTATAAGCATGAGGAACACTGAACCCATATAGTTAATTTAGTAGTTTCTTTCAAACAATAGGCAGGTAGTACAAACGTCATAACCTAGAAGTAACGAGATAAAATAAGATAATTTTTTTATGCTCGACCATGCCGAAATGTAGTAATTATACACCTGATAGTAGACCCTTAATGAACCTCATTAAAGTACACCTATTCATTATAATTCAGTTGTTCAGCCAATGAGAAATCACCTTTGTACCATTATAAAACCGCAAGTATCGATTATTCTCGGATATGCAATCGAAAGACAATGAGCGAAAAGTCACGGAGACTGGAAATCCAATACTGTCGTAGAAGGTTATGTTCTGTTACTATAATAATTAGCGTTAATTGTAAATAATATTCAAATAAATTCAATTTGTCATCTCGTTTTTCAATTCTAAATCAATTTCCAGGTTATATCAAGACTAATGTTCATTTTATTCTCTAGATTATATCAAGGTCAATGACATTCGTGGCTCGGAAAAAATCAATACTTTCGCGTCTGCGCACATCTCACAATTCAGGTCAGTTCCACTCCTCACTTACATAACCATAACATGAATACTTATGAATAATTTCAAGTTAGAAATATAATCGAGCATAAAAAGTCGTATGAAACTTGCCTATAATGGTAATTAAGACGCTCGCGTCTTAATTACTACCATTATAGGCTCGTTGCATAATGTACTAATTGGATATAAAAATAAACTGAATTAACTGACAACTATTGAAGTATACACTAGGAAGTCTCATCATCAAACTAAATGACAAAATGTAAAATATAAAAAAATACACAAATTTATTGTAATATTAAAATATGGCATGTGGAAAATATATCAGTTGGAGGAGAATCAATTCTTAAGTAATTTAGAATTCAGAATTAAAGTTCGAAATAAAAGCAAACCAAAGAGAATATGTACCTTAGCCTACTCATTGAGAAACCTGACTGGCAAAGCTGGAGGGAATGAGAGATATCGATCGGTTGCGATCGAAAACAAAACTAAACCAGTGTGAGACGACTGAAAACCTAAGACGCATATGATTGCTTGGATGCAAATGCATGTGAAAATGAATATAGATCACTTATATGCGGCGGTATAAATCAAATGGTTACGACTTATGACGAAAAAAAGTATTGCGGTGCGTATAAACATTCTTCGACATTTCTACTTAATTTTTATCTCACAGGAAATTTCTCCTATCAAAACATTAACACAGTTATCCTTAAAGATGTCTGAAATAGGAATACTTACATGAAAAAAAAAAAGCATTAAAGAGATATTGGCGTAGTTTCAATGACATAGGTCTACGTATATTTGAATGCTTGCAATCCAAATTTACAATTTTGAATTCATGTTCCTGTATCCAGAGTAACACGTCAACAAAGCGCGTGGCATTTTGTTTATAAACGTATTGTATCCAGACTCAGTATTGTCTTGACTATTGTTAGGACGGGTTACGGATTCATATCCATGTTGACGTATATTATGACATGAATAATATGTTTGTATGTTTATGTAGCTTGGTATTGTTATATTATCAAGAAATTTAGAACACTTTATTGTCTAAAGTTCTTCGTATTGCTCCAAATTGTTACTTACTTTCGAAATAATTGTAAGCTTTGTTTCTCTTCAAATTGTTTGTACAATCAGTCACTTACTTGGCTTTAGATGTTTAATTACTTATTTTAATCACTAAATTAGAAAACTAATACACCATGATATTTTCCATTTGTATCTAATGTGACTTTATTTTTCTGTACTTTTATTTTTCCCCTCTGTTTATATTTCTATTTATGGTGCTGTGGCAGAGAAGTCCTGATAGTATTAATTCCATCGTAATAAATAAATAAAATAAATAAATAAATAAATGAGCAAATAAATAACTGAGTGAATAAATAAATAACTGAGTGAATAAATAAATATATATATATATATATATAAATAACTGAATGAATAAATAAATAACTCAGTGAATAAATAAATGAGTGAATAGATAAATAAATAAATAACTGAGTGAATAAATAAATAACTTAGTGAATAAATAAATAAATAAATAAATGATTGAGTGAGTGAATAAATAAATAAGTGAGTGGGTAAATAAATGAGTAAGTAAATAAGTGAGTGAGTGAGTAAATACGTGAATAATTGAGTAAGTTAAAGAAATAAATAAATAGTAAGTAAATAACTGAATAAGTTGAATAAATAAACGAATAAATAAATAAATAGATAAGTAAATAAATAAGTGAATAAATAAGTAAATAAGTAAGTAAATAAATAAGTAAATAATTAAGTGAATAAATAAATAAATACATAAATAAATTAATGAATAAATAAATAAATGGATAAATGAATAAATAAAGAGAGTGAGTATGTGAATAAGTAAGTTGAATAAATGAATAAATAAATAAATGCGTAAATAAGTGAGTAAAAGCACTTTTAATATGATGTGGAATAAGCAGTATAATTTTGATGGATATATCTATAGTACTTTCTATTTACTTACTTATGGCTCTTAATGAGCTCGGAGGTTCATTGCCGCCCTCACATAAGCCCGCCATAGGTCCCTATCCTGAGTAACATTAATCCAGTGTCTAAAATCATATCCCACCTCCCTCAAATCCATTTTAATATCATCCTCCCATCCAAGTCTCGGCCTCCCCAAAATATATTTTCCCTCCGGCCTCCCAACTGACACTCTATATCAGAGCTGGGCATCGGGAGCGGATCCAGACTCTAAACGGGGACGCTTAATATTCATTCGTCACTGAATCAACGCTGCACGGTGTTCGGCGGGGAAGAAAGGGGATGAAGAGAAATCATATGGCTCCCCGTGAGAGAGTAGAATCCGCTCTTGGTGCCCAGCCCTGCTCTATATGAACTCTACTACCCTCTTCAAATGTGAGAGTTCTCCTTCAGTACTTTTAAAAATATCCACCCAGGCTTCATCTAAACGTTTGGTGTTGCCATCACTCGCCTTGAGAAATTAATAACTCACAATAATATTGTTTCATGATATTCCATCTACAGTCACCTGCAGTGATGAAGTGCGATGTTTGTAATTTGTAATATAGAATAAACATTGTAACTTTTCCGTTTTTTCTCAGTTTAGAACTCTAAAATACGGGACAGAAAGCTGTTCCGAAGACTTTTATCGGGACAACGGGACGCATTAGAGAAAAACGGGACGATCCCGTATTTTACGGGACGTCTGGGAACCCTAGTTCAAATCCATCGGTGTAAAGAAATGTAACTGAATCGATATCTAATTCGATGTTATACAAAATTGTTCTTCCAAATTCTTTATCTGGAAGATAACAAGATAAAATTTCATATCTGATATATACAACAAAAAGTGAAAAAGATGCACTGGGACGTAGAATGCGTCACCTAGTTTCAAGAATGAAACTATGTTGTGTTGGTTTCAATCTTTCATTTTGTTTCGGTTTTCAAGATATGGAGAGTATGGGTCTACGATAAGACAAGTAGGCCTAATTAATGAAGGACATGCAATATATTTCCTCTTCATAAGAAGCGAAATTCTGAATTTAGTCCCAGCTTATATCAAAATGTTTTACTATGGTTCGCTCAAAGTGTATCGTACGTTTCTATTATCATAAATAGGGCTCGGAAGTTGATTACTTAAAAATCACATAAAATTGACCTACAAAACGATCTTAAATTTCTGAAAATATGACGTTAAAATTAAAAAAAAAAGCCAAGATTTTAATAATAATAATAATAATAAATAATAATAATAATAATAATATAAATATTATATAATATATAATAATAATATATTATTATATAATATAATAATATATTATTATTATTATTATTATTATTATTATTATTATTATTATTATTATTATTATTATTATTATTATTGAATGTCACCGAAATTACGCCAATACACATTTCAATATTAGAGGCGTCGAAATTCCCAGACATGTATCTTATTCAGCATTGCAGTAAAGAAACATCGCCATTCGTAGGGTCTCGGGTTTGAAGGATCATCAATTACTTTATTTTGGCATCTTTACGTCTTCACTTGTGAGATACAATATGCTGA
>JAJSOF020000011.1:34102326-34145025 GCA_025594305.2 Periplaneta americana
ACTTTTTGATGTCTTCAATTTTTTTTCATTAATAGGGTTTTTTCCTTCAAAAGCTCCTTCATTCGGATCTGTGCCCTTTCTCAAATAAAAGTATTTATCTAACCTCCATAGCAACAAATGTTGTTGTTGTTTTCTAATGCCAGGCGTTTGACAATAAAGTCATTTGACCTCTTGCACTCCAATATTTTTCAAAGATATTATCATGGCCAGCCACTGAAGCACAGATTTTGAGGTGTTCCGAATCCATTTCTTGGATTGAGTTGCACAATGGGCAGTTAGGGGACTGATATATTCCAATTCTATGCAGGTGTTTGGCCAAACAATCATGGCCTGTTGCCAATCTAAATGCAGCTACAGACGATTTTCGTGGTAAATCGGGAATTAACTGTGGATTATGATGCAGAGAGTTCCATTTTTTCCCTTGAGATTGTGTTGTCAAATTTTGTTTGTTGAAGTCTAAGTATGTAGATTTAATAAATTTGTTCACAGAGTAATACGTAGATTTAGTAACAGTGCTGGCCTTCTTTGCTAAAGCATCCACATTCTCGTTTCCAAGGATTCCACAATGGGATGGTATCCATTGGAATACAATTCTTTTATTAAGTGATATTAATTGAGAGAGCATTTTAGTTATTTCTGCTGTTTGAGATGAAGGTGTGTGTTTAGAGACTATGATAGAATAGCTGCTTTGGAGTCTGACAATATAACTGCATTCTTAAATTTATTGATGTGGCATAGAAGATTCCTGAGCCTTTCACTTATTGCAATGATTTCTCCATCAAAACTTGTTGTTCCATATCCAAGAGATCTATAAAGTGAGAAGAGACATGCGTAACACCTGCACCGGCACCTTGTTTTCTGGAGATCAAGGATTCCGTCGGTGTATAAATGAAGCCAGTTTTGGGAGGGTACCTAATATTAATTGTCTCTAAAGACAATTGTTTCATTATTTCATTGTTTACTTCTGATTTCAGTATTTCTTCTGTTAAATTTAGATTATATTCTATATTTAATAGAGTTAAAGGGTTTGGTTTTAATTTGTAAGTAATTTGTAATTTGTAACAAATGTAGGCGAGTTAGGAATGCGCCCTTTTTAAACTTAATGTGGCTACCCCAATAGAGTATATTTATAACAAAACATCAATTTTCATAAAAATGTGACTTGTGCCCTTTCTAAAATAAACGATTCAAATATGAACTTTACATTGGTTCGTGATGGCTGTGAATGTGGATTTTTTCATTGAGATTACCATTTTTCTTCCAGGGTCATAGTCCAAGCTTCATCTCTAGTTACGATTTTTTCCGTGAAATCAAGATTACGTACAACCTGAAGAGATATTTCTTTTTGGTCACCTCTGAGGAGTCTTGGAAGAAATGCACAGTCTGTCTGAAGTCACATGTTATGCAGTCTCATCTGCGTCTGCTACTGGATGGCACAAAAATAATGAGGCTATTTTTGATCACACCTCGTATTTTTCTTTAATTACCAATGTTTGTTTTAGGGGCTGCATATGCATATTCTGTTCCCCTCTCCCTGAATCCCCTTAGTCTAGTGAAATTTTAACACATTTAAAAAAGGTGTGAATTATTGCGGGAGTTTAAAACTCAAGATATACATTGTATCATACCAAGTTAATTTGCACAAACTAGCTTGCACAAACAACTTGTGCACAGCAACTTGTTGTGAAAGACCTGTGGTGAGGAATATATTCTCTACATATGAGCACATATCTCCAGCCACTTTCTGGCCAGTCTACCTAGTAAACTTGGTTTAAATAAGGCCGTGTCTCAAAGCTCAAGTCCATACTACACACTAGTGACTAGCAACTAGCTGACTTGTAAACTACAACTAGGGAGCTTTGGACATGTATGCTTCAAACATGGCCTTCTTCATAGACTATTTTTCTAAAAACCATGACATCACGGTGCAGCACTGAATTAAGAAGGCAGTGTCCTAATGCAGTGTAATTACGAGTTATATGGAAAAGATAAGGGCTTAATATATTACAGTAATGTTTAAAACATTTGTACAGAAGGTACTAACAATATCAGTGTTCAAAGTTAACTTGTTATTCTACATTATATTTACATTATTTCAATTCCAAAGCATTTTCAGATTTAATAACCCCAATTGTTGATGAGGTATCCATGTTTGTTTAGTGAACAAGTAATCAATCAAGCAAGCATTTTCGTTGACAGCTACTACGGACTCGATTGCTTGGACTATGTAGCTTTGGATCATGACTTCTGACGTCACATCCGGCTATTCAGTCAGCAATCTAGTTCACTTCAGCTGAAAATGTTGTTGTTTTCTAATGCCAGGCATTTGACAATAAAGTCATTTGACCTCTTGCACTCCAATACTTTTCAAAGATATTGTCATGGTTAGCCACTGATGCACAGATTTTGAGATGTTCTGAATCCATTTCTTGATTTGAGTTGCGCAATGGACAGTTAGGAGCTGATATATTCCAATTCTATGCAGATGCTTGGCCAAACAGTCATGGCTGTTGCCAATCTAAATGCAGCTACAGACGATTTGCTCAGCTGAAAATGTAGCTTTGAGACACGGCCTAATTATACAGTGTCATATAATCACCTGTCTTTTCATGGTGATAATTTGCATGCACTGGGTTGCACAAACCTCGTTAGTTTTCTGCTACAATCAGAAAATAAACTGGGTTCGTGGACTGCAAAGCTTCTGCATATATTATCCTATAGGTATTTATGAGTATTTAATATATCATATATCATTATATATTGATAATTTAATATATAATTCACCATGTGTGCGCAAGAACTTTGTTAAAATAAAATAAAAATAGATAAACAACAAACTAGTTCCTTAGCAACCAACGGCTAGACAATTTATACATGATACTACATCTATATCTTTAGAACCCAAATAAATTACGTTATTTTACAATTTTAGATACATGCTGCTACCCTGTCAGAGTTGTGGTCTCTTGCGTCAAACAGCATTGTATGGGCATACAGTACTGTTGTATGATTATTCTTTTCAGAACTTTTCCCCATTGTGGTTATGAGAGAATTCAACAGAAACATTTTTGGGACATTGCCGTCAATGTCTTGAACTCGGGACAAACTATTCCCTTGCAGAACAATCTCTGTCAATAAGAGATGGGTGGCAGTTTTATACAATATTCAGGTATTGGATTTATTACTATTAAGTACGAGAAAAATTCGTACCGGCACCGGGAATCGAACCCAGGACCTCTCAGCTGTGCGCGCTGAGTGCTCTTAACCAACTGAGCCATGCCGGGACACGATCCACGACGCAGGCCGAACTCCTCTTGTAGTATTATGTTACGGCCTTACTACCTGCATTTAAGACGATACACGTCATATATATACAGGAGCGCATATTAAATGACTTTATGGCCATATTCAACAACAGTTTCTGAAAACTGTTAACATTATATATGTATCGAATATGAATGAGGTCTCGCCCACCTCATTGCATATTAATATGAGCTCCTGTATATACTGGGTGTTCAGTTCAAAATGTGTCATGGCTCACTGTATGCCGTCATGTGGCTAGCCGATGAGCCTAGAGAATTCAATCTTCCTACACTTCCGCAGAGGTGTATAGCCTAAGAGGCAGAAAAGTTGCCTAGCAAGTACGGCGTTCATTCTGAAGAGTACGTACCGATACGTACGGTAACGCTGGTAGTGGCAGGAATGTGAACTGTTTGGAAATACTTACTGTCAGGATATGGGGAGAGGGTTAAGACGATTACTTACGTATTTGTTGACATTAACTTCGACGGTCAACATGGACACGGAGCATTTGATTTGTGTTGTGGAATGTTACCGTCGCAACCGATGATAACAAATACCCTGCGTACGACTTGCCGGCGCAAAACACAGTTCGAAAGAGGTTATGGTAGCACACAGACTTTACAGACCGCCATCTGTTGCTACGACATTCAAGTTATACCGTACACGTTCTCAAGTTCAGATTGAAGAATGCCTTGAATAATAGGCAACTTCTCTAACATATAAGCTGAAACTCGCTTCAAATCGGTGACCCAACAACAGTGACGTCATGACACACTTTGAAATGAACACCCAGTACATGACGTGTATCGTCTTAAATGCAGGTAGTAAGGCCGTAACATAATACTACGAGAGGAGTTCGGCCGGCGTCGTGGATCGTGTCCCGGCATGGCTCAGTTGGTTAAGAGCACTCAGCGCGCACAGCTGAGAGGTCCTGGGTTCGATTCCCGGTCCCGGTACGAATTTTTCTCGTACTTAATGGTAATAAAACAAACTGACTAGTTCACACTAGTCATGTAATATGCAATGAGGTGGGCGAGACCACATTCATATTCGATACATTCAGGTATTGGAATTTACGAGTACAGTAAACCTTGATTGAACAGATAATTTTTTCTGGTCAATCTGGTTGGCGCATTTGGTATAGCACTGGCCAGGTCGATGGCATTTAAGTGTGCTTAAATGTGACAGGCTCATATCAGTAGATTTACTGGTATGTAAAAGAACTCCTGCAAGACAAAATTCTGGCACATAATATTTTAACTTTTTCCGGACATTTTTGTTATATTTTAAAATGTTATTATTATTATTATTATTATTATTATTATTATTATTATTGTTTGTGGTCCTCAATGGAAGCACACTCTATATAGTGAGATAAAATGCAGTTCTGTGTGATGCTGTGATACGATTTTGCACCATGCAACTATCATTATGATTGGTCGTCAGCCGAAGCACACTGTATGTAGTGAGATAAGAATGTACAGTAGTGGCAAAAAAAACCGGACTGACCCTTGTAGCTGATACAAAAGAATCTTGTGCTGTGTATTGTGTCAAACTGTGGTAATTTCAATATGGATAGTGAAGCCAGAGGTATGTACTGCTATTTAATGTAAAAATACGCAGTTATCTTTGACGAATAGAGGTAGAAATGTAATATTGATACCAGATGAAAATAAAACTCTCAAAGTTTTTTCGTTTGTAAGTTTGAGGCACTGAAGGAAACAAAAGACGCTAAGAATCTAACAACTGCAATAAATAAATGTCATTGTTACAATTAACTATACAAGATGGATGTGTTTTGTGACTAACAAAATTTGAATCTGTGACTCTGAAATCAGCTACCAGGGTCAGTCCGGTTTTTTTTTGCCACTCCTGTACACAAGTCCTCTGTGACGTGGTGATTTGTTATTATGATGTAGACGTCAGAAAAATTGTATGTACTTTTAAAATGTAACATTAATATGTTCAAATTGTAATGCTAAAAATATTATTATTTTAAAAAATTTCAGATTTAATGGACTTTCGGTTTAACGGACAACTCTTTGCCCACAATAGTCCGTTAATTTGAGGTTTTACTGAAAAAATTAACTGCATGTTAGCATATCCCAATGTATTGTTAAGAGATGCTCTCAGAACACAGTGGGGTACTGATTTTTTTTGGGTCTCGCCATATACAAATTTGCAATGGAGTAGACTTAAAGCACATGTACATTATGAGGTGTACAAAGATAGCTGAATATATGACTGCATAACGATTGAAACTAAGGTCCACGCCTGTGGAATAACGGTTAGCATGTCTAGCTGCGAAACCAGGTGGCCTGGGTTCGATTCCCGGTCGGGACAAGTTACCCGGTTGAGGTTTTTTCCTGGGTTTCCCCTCAACCCAATATGAGCAAATGCTAGGTAACTTACGGTGTTGGACCCTGGACTCATTTCACCGGCATTATCACCTTCATCTCATTCAGACGCTAAATAACCAAAGCTGTTGATAAAGTGTCGTAAAATAACCTACTGAAATAAAAAAAAACATTGAAATTAAGTCTGTTAGACAAATTTCCTAATAAACATTAGAAATCAAATTGCAGACCTATCTGAAGATATAGAAAGTTCTCCGCAAAAGAGATGCTTTGCTCAAATTGCAAGTGCAAACTAGCTTGTGCATATTGTATGTGCATGTAAATGATATTTTAAAATCTTCGGAATAGTAGGCAGTGTTGAGCATTTGTAGTGCTCTGTGATAATGCCTAATTGTGGCACGTGATGTCTCCCTTATTATTATTAACTGTCACCTTGAAATTAAATTTATTTTTGTATATTCATATTATGTGATCACACAGTTTCTACTTTGTTCTAATTTTGTAGCACTTTTATATATTCATATAAATTATTGTGAAGATAATATTTTTTTAATGTCTGAATAATATAAAATACTTATTTTTACATTGAAAATGTGGTGTTTTTATTTTAATGAAACTTGCAAAAGTATGCAAGAATTATCTGCTTCTGTATTTAAATAAATATTATGCGATTTGTCACCAAATGAAAGACTTCGCAATTTATGTAACTAATGTATAATCTTAGTAATTATGACACACCTGAATGTTTAACACATGAGCGTAAGCAAGCACACTAATTATCATGAGTGTTTATAATGAAGACTATACACGTGTTACATACAACGTTTTATGCTATTCTAGTATTAAAATATGTAAAAAAAAAAACTATTATCAATTTGCAAAATGTAATGTTATGACGTAGTAGAGACATGAGTACTAGATATGACGTAATTATTGCATGGTTGCTAAGTAACCATTTCTAAGACAATGGTTATTTTGTTGTTGTTTTTAAACTTTTTCTTACAGGTACGTTGTATAAAATTGTGTTGTGAAGGTAGTGATGACGTCATGGAATACTAGTTGCTAGGTAACCTTTTCTGGCACCAGTGCCAGAATTAGGCCAATTGTGCATCATAACAGGCGTGTTTTAATCCTAGGATTGCATATATAATAATCCGTGGCGCTACAGCCCGTGAAGGGCCTAGACCGACCAGCCAGCTGCTGGCCTCACGCCCACATGCCGAAGCAGAGGTGGACGATCATCCAACCAGAATGGAGGTATCGTGTGGTTAGCACGATGATCCTCCCAGCCGTTATAGCCGGCATTCACAACTGGATTTCGCTACCTATCTTAGCTCCCCAAGTGCATCACGATGCTGGGTGAGCACTGGTCCCATACACTGGCCGAAATTTCATGAGAAAATTTCTTCTCCCACGAGGACTCGAACCAGCGCGCATTCCGTAATGTGAGTCCTAGGCAGGATGCCTTAGACCACGATGCCACGGTGCGGGACAGGATTGCATATACTTACATAATAACTAATTAGTATTTAACAACAAAAATTGTTCGATTTCTGTGGATAATGGCATGAATCATGATTACTGAACATTCCATAAAATCAATCTTCTTAATGTATCCAGCTGTTTGCTGACAACATAAAGTCCACTATAGTCCACTGTAGTCTATTCAGTTGCTGTTTTTCACGAGAAATGAGGGGTATTTTAATCGGTGTTCATTATAGATTCCTGTTGCTAGTAGCCAGAGTTGGGGTGTAGTCAATATATACTGCAGGGCTGTGTCTTCTGCAACTGGTACTGATGATTTTAATTTACTTCTTTTGTGGTTTATGGATGCACAGTATAGAAGAATGTGTTCCAGATCATCATGATTATTACACCACAGACAAGTAGGATTATCAGAAATGTGAAATTGGTGTAGGTACAATTGAGTGACAATGTGACTTGTTCTGGCTCTTGTTAAAAATGTTTGAACATGTCTGGGCAAGTTTTTGTACATTTCCAGGTCTTTTGGTTTCTTTTGTACGAACTGTAAAATTTTTCCTTTGTCAGAAGAGAGCCAATTGTTGATCCATAGGTTTGTAAAATGAGACTTTACTGAAGCAAAAGCGTTGGATAGAGATATCACTTGGAGAGGTCTTGGTTGCAAATATGTTGCAAAATAAAAAAATATATATATTTCATAAAAAAAAAAGATGTAGAAATTAACGGATTTTCAATAATTGAGGATACTATTTTAATGCACTGTATAAAAATGTCGAAGCTGTCCACTTGCTCTATTGCCTCATTTAGAATTCGCAAGTATAGGTTCTTACATTTTTGTGAAATAGTTTGCTAAATCTATCATCTCTAACGATCAGTAAAATTGTACTACCTGTCGAACTAAGTTAGTTACGTTTGTGGGAAAAACAGCGAACATGTCTAAACGAATTTACTTCCAACTTCTAGTATGACGTATCCTACAACATGTCCCGCCTGTGGGCCGTTTAAGCGGAGCTCGAAGAATAATTATGTTTTTAATATAACACATTTCTCAGTTCCATAATGAAAAACATAAGAAAAAGGTGTCGAAATGGCATTCCGCCAGAAAAAAAGCACAGATAATAAGTAATAATAATTATTATGTCATTACTTTTATATTATAATAATATTATTCATAGTTTTCTGTCCAAGGCCAGGTCTTTTGCTGTAAACCCAGCATTCTCCAATATTTCATATTTTCTGCCTTCCTCTTAGTCTCCGCATATGATCCATATAGGCCTACTGAATCTTAATGCAGATGGAGTTGGTGATAGCGACATGGTATTTTGGCGAAATGAAAGACCAAGCTTTCACTCTGCATTATTTGACATTCGCCGTACACTTAGTTGGTAAAATCTCGGAAATAACCGGAACACTTACATAAATCAACCCAAATGGAGTTCGAACCAACATTCGAGCTTCATCTCGGATCAAGAAACCAGCTCCTTACCCCAGGGCCATGTCATTTGGCCGTACCAATAAAATAGAGAATGCCCGGAGCTGATACTGCATTGCACTAGTTTTCTCACATTCATTCATCAACTTTAATAAAGTTCTGATTTCACTGCTTAAGGAACTACTGTTTTAAATTACATTTTTAAAGTGCCGCGAAATACAGGGACATCATTTTATTTTTATTTCAATTTTTATTGCACCGGAGTTTTTGAATGTACTTCACTCCCACCCCTTCTACTAGTAAACTTCCAACCGTTCTACACACAGAACCAAGGCTGCCTTAAGGTTATAGTAAACAGTACTGAGTTAGTGAGTGTAGTACATACCAGAAATATGTTCGCGTTTTCCAGTGACGAAAGAGCTTTCAATATTGAATCATATTTTCGCACAGGTACTGTCGTCCGTTTGCCTACGTCGCATTCTGGTTTCCTCCACCCGCTTCTGCTCGCCCCTCTGTATAGGTTAGTTCAGCTCTTTTCTGAAAACATTAATTTTTGTTAGGAATTGGACGTCTACGTAATACGGTATTATGCAACTGTTTAAAATAACTTAAATAAAAGGGCCTCGTTAAGTAATTAACTGTCACGTGATTTCCCCCTTTCTACGACCCTGCGACAAAACCATTTGGGCGGACAGTAGATAGCATATCTGAATCATTTATCTTTTCAGATCAGGCAGAAGTGAAGATTGAATTTACAGTATGTAAGGTACTCTTTTACAGAGTAGGTACAGAATTATTTCAACATGAGTTACTAGTATGAAGGACGAAACTGGTAATTGGAATTAGATGCAATAGTCTATAGTGCGATAATATGCACAAAACAACTGAGCCTGTATCGAAATGAACGGCCACCATTTTCAAAAATGTGTTTAAATATCCATATTATGATTATTTTTCAATTTAACTTCATTCTCCATATTGTACGCTAAAGTGCTGTAGACAGTATAATATACACTGCATAATGAATACGTCCGAATGGATAGCTCAGTTTGTGAGTAAAAACACTTATTGTTAATACAGTACCGTATTTTGATTAAACAAAAACCTAATGAAAATTATCAAACTCAAAATCGCAATATTTCTTAGTTTACGTAAATGGATGAACTATTTTTCTTTCCTCCTATACCTAGTAAAGTGATATGTTTGTATTTTACGCCAGTATCATCGAACTCCAGTCGTGGAAGGGGGTAGCAAACGGTATTTCCAGTTCTCAACTGTTAATCCAAAGTTATAGCCAGGTTAATATTAGAAATGTTAGTAAAAATAAAATGATGTAGCCACCGGCGTGGCTCAGTCGGTTAAGGCGCTTGCCTGCCGGTCTGAAGTTGGGTTCGATCCCCGCTTGGGCTGATTACCTGGTTGGGTTTTTTCCGAGGTTTTCCCCAACCATAATGTGAATGCAAGGTAATATATGGCGAATCCTCGGCTTCATTTCGCCAAATATCTCGCTATCACCAATCTCATCGACGCTAAATAACCTGGTAGTTGATACAGCGTCGTTAAACAACCAACTAAAATAAAAAATAAATGATGTCCCTGTATAAAATAGTGAAGAGTTCAACGATAAAACAGAGAGGGTATGGAGCTTATACTGCGTCTTCAACATTCTTATATCTTTATTTTATTCATTTTTCATTAATCCTATATTATTTAATCTATTTACTTATAATAGACTATTTGTCATTCATTCGCTCATCAATTCATTTACTTCTTACGCGTTATGTTCACATTAAATTTTTCGTCCGAGTTTCGCTTATTTTCGTTGGATATAAGAGAAGTGGGCGGGGGGGGGGGTTTGATAAACCGATTCTAGTGGCATCTATAGCCCTTGGTTTGAATCTCTCTCCTTCATTCTTATTAGTACTTGTGTTGTGAGAAGACGTGTGCCTGTCGCGGTCGCGCAGATCCTTGGTTGGGTTTCAGGTAAGACGACGAATTTTATAATTATTTCATAGTAATACAATGAAATTCAAACTTTATCGTGGATTTAACATACTGGTGTCATGCACGTACTGCAGTTTCCTAATTCTGGAACATATACAACGTAGGCTAACTGTTCGTTTCAAAATGTTCTATTAAGTGCCTACAAAGCACATAAGTTACATTAGATTTAAGTTAAATACTGTAGGCTACACCCAGGGTGCGAACTAAGATTTCTGATGAGAGTGTGATAGAATCCTTGATAGAGAATGAATGTGAATGAATGTTCGCCATAATGTCCCATGTTGGGCACAGGCCTGTGATGGGGTTAGAACCCCCTCGACAGGGATGGCTCAAGTGTACTCGCTTGGTGAGCCAATCCAGGCGAGCTTGTCGTGTATACTACTTTTGTGATATGGTTAATAACCCTGTTCAACTTTAACTAGTCTCAGAACTCTGTTCTTTGTTAATTTTTTTCTTGCACTACACACATACTGACACTGGCACTTTGACAAACACTGATTGCTATTTACACTATTTACCTGACACTTTCTGAACACTGACTTTACTATTTACAAAACTTATCTTACACTTTCACTAATACTGACTTTACTATTTACAATATCTTAACACTGATTACGTTATCTATTTACAATGACCTTCCCTAGTTCTTTCCACAAAACTGTTCTTTGCTGTCCTCGACCATTGTTTCCCGCCTCTTTGGTAAACGTGTAAGACCATACTATACATAAAATAATTATTATTTCTGTCGTTGACATTACTGTGGTGAAATGTAAACATTGAAAGTAAGAATAAAAAAGTAAAGATAATTATATTTTGTGATAGAAGATATCCCTGGTAGGGATGTTAATATGAACTTATGAGAGGGGAATAACTTTCTATATTTTGTGATAGAAGATATCCCTGGTAGGGATGTTAATATGAACTTATGAGAGGGGAATAACTTTCTAACAGGGGGGTGGATTCCCCCTCCCCCCTCCCAATCCTCCTGTTAATTCGTACCTTGTGTACACATACTGTTTCTATTTCCTTATAAAAAGTATTACTTGAGAACTCTTGGAATATCTACATTGCTTTTTAATACAATAACTTTTAATGACTTGAATCTCAAAACATTACTCTAAAATTATTATACTTTCCACGTTACCCATCTTACATTGCTGCCCAGTTTTACCGACGGTTGGTCTGTACTAGTTACAGATGTTCCGCGCAGGTTTCTTATATCGAACTTCAACATAGCCCCTAACTATAAGGTGCTCGTAATGCGTATCAGAGTTTGTGAAACTTCGTTCAGTATTTTCAGGTTTTACGTTATAAAAATACAGCCTTTTGTAAACTTGCGCAAGAATACTTAACGGAATACGCACATTTAAATCTGTTTCATTTGTAACGAAAGCGAGTAGTTGTTTTTATCTACTTCAGTGGTCCTCAACTCAGAGCACTGTGTCGTCATCAAGCCTTGCCCGCTCGCCCAATCGGCAAGGGAAAGTCGTAACAGGGTATGTAAGACGTTCAGCGGCGGGACCACAATATGAATTTACTGCATAGGTTTCCGATTGTTTTCTGATGCAAAAAGATACTGGATAAATAGAAATAACTAAATAAACTATCTTAAGCAATTTGAAAAATATTGTAGCCTATTTTCAACAAAGAAGTTGATCAGTTTATAATTACTTTCAGAAATGTAATAGGTATACATTTCATGTTAATTATTCGGGTAATGCATGCCAGTTACTGTAAATGTGTAAACTGCTTCTTTTCGGGAAAATGTTGAACAAAACACATAAAAGTCCTAGGAACAGTAATGCAGAAATTAACTCCATTCAGTTCATTCAACACTGGCATTAGCACTGATTTTTCGGGATTTAATTTGCTTTTCTCTCAGCAATTTCTCAAAGTTTGGAACTGTTGTTCGTTCAGTGCATAATCTGACAGCACATTTTAAGTTGTGATCCGATACTTGCCTTCCATGACATGGCTTATCTTCATCATAGGAAAAAAATTACTGTTCGCATAGATATGTGGATCCGAACATGCATGTCTGTACAATCGAGGAAATCTAACACATGGAAAGTTCATATAAAAGTCCGATAAATTCTTTTGCTTTGCTATTTGATCTTCAATTCACCACCGTAAAGTGAATCAATAAATTCCAATTACAGATAATAATCAAAAATCAAATTGAATATTTTCCTAGTCTTTAAATCTCGAATCAAATTCCTGGCGCAGATCGCATAAGTTGGAAGTTTAAGCAGTCTGGCAATATCGCCCCCTTTTCTTCTTGTAATACAGATGTAAGAGGTCAAAGAACTCAGATCTGTCTACCTTAGTGAACTACCTCCGATATTCTTTTCTGGCTACAATATTGCAAACTGCTCGCATCGTTCAGCGGCTTGAAATTAGTGGTTTAAAATTAAATATACACGAAAACCGTCCACGCTATTGAAATATACCATAGGGATAAATTATTCATTAGATTTTCTACATATATGGACAAAAATCAATACTACTCGCAATAGTTACCGAATAACAGGGTGTTGAACATTTGGGAAAAAGTTTTTTCTGAGAAAACTATGGGCTTTCTACCAATATGGTAATACACTTTTTTGTTACGTACAAACATGAGCTATTCGCCCTGAAAATCTGTAGGATTATTTCACCTCCACCCTGTAGAATGGACTCTCCTTAAGTTCGACTGAACAGAATTGAAAGTTCAGCCCAATAAGGGTAGTGGGTGTGGCAGGTGAAATGAATACAAGTTCGTATTGGTTATTCAATAACAGTATTGTACTTGCATTTCCTGCCCGCCCCGAGACTTGTGTATGCGCTTCTACTGGGTGTTCAGTTCAAAATGTGTCATGGCTCGCTGCATGCCGTCATGTGGCTAGCTGATGAGCCTAGAGAATTCAATCTTCCTACACTTCCGCAGCTCAGGTGTATAATCTAAGAGGCAGAGAAGTTGGCTAGCAAGTACGGCGTTCATTCTGAAGAGTACGTGCCGATACGTACGGTAACGCCGGTAGTGGCAGGAATGTGAACTGTTTGGAAATACGTACTGTCGAGATATGGGGAGAGGGTTAAGACGATTACTTACGTATTTGTTGACATTAACTTCGACGGTCAACATGGACACGGAGCATTTGATTTGTGTTGTGGAATGTTACCATACGCAACCGATGATAACAAATACCCTGCGTACGACTTGCCGGCGCAAAACACAGTTCGAAAGAGGTTATGGTAGCACACAGACCGTACAGACCGCCATCTGTTGCTACGACGTTCAAGTTATACCGTACACATTCTCAAGTTCAGATTGAAGAACGCCTTAAATAATAGGCAACTTCTCTAACATATAAACTGAAACTCGCTTCAAATCGGTGACCCAACAACAGTGACGTCATGACACACTTTGAAATGAACACCCAGTAGTACCACAGCGGGTTTCGACAGTTCCGTCTCACAAACGCACAATTCTCAAATAGAAGAAGAAGAGTTCATTAATTTAAAATTAATGATTAAATATGGATATCTTAATCAATAAAATATTATGTTTTCCTTTAACAAAAGTATCACTACAAGACACAGAACCAATTCCCATTCAAATGGCAAACCCATTTTCTTAGTGCCCGTATAGGGGCGTGTCTAATTCTCCTACATAAGCAGTCGAACTATAGGATGTCGAACTTAGGAGCTTCCACTGTATATGGTGTTAAGGAAGCGTGCAAATACTTTGATATTAGAAGTATGCGTGTAAAACAACGCCCTGTTTACTTTCTTACCTTGTTCTAATAGTTTCCCATAAATGAGCCACGCATTTTAAGTTCTGATGTTTTATGAATGATCGTATACGTATGTACTCGAACATAAACTCTTCCTCGGTCAGTTAAGGGCCATTAACTTTGCAGGAAGGTCACTCACGAACATTTGACGTAATGGAAGAATTCACTGATGATAATTTATCCGATATTCATGTAATGTACAGAACAGCAAGATAATCTGCAAACGTGCTAAGACAGTTCTATTGGCTACTGTTTGAAAATCTTGGAATTTAAAATAGATTAATGTTCATTGTTGTGTACCGAAGACACGGATGCAGGATTTCTTCATCTTTGGATGAGGATCGCAACGTGACGCTTTCTTCGTAATCTGATCACTTTTGTAAAACTTTCTATAGCCTATGTACTAAAGTTAAGAAAATATTAACTTATGTTAACAGTTGAGAGATTATTTTATTTCGTGTGTTTCTTTTATTTCATTATTATTAAATACTTTTTCTAAACAGGGATTGCCTAGAAGATGAAATCTTACTATTTACAAAAGAAAATTTGAATAATACAGTACATCTTTTAATTCTGTTGTCTTAGTTTAGAAGTGAGTGCTACGTATTTTATAATTTTTTTTTTGTTTCGATATAGTATATTGCGATACAAGTGTGATAAGCAGGGAACGGATTTATATGGACTAAAAATATATGAAATATGTAAATATATATGTAGTTATTTTTACCAAAATATGGAATTAAATATGGATTTTTACCAAAATATGGAATTAAATATGGACTTAAAATTATAAAAAAATGACTATGTACGTTAAATATTGGTACATTTTAATCAAACTAAACAAAAAATATAATGGACGTACCTTATCTTCCAATGTAGTTTCAACAAAACACAATTTTTATTGTCTGTTACCATAACAATAGGTTACAAACATTTCTTTCAAGTGCTGAAAAGTGAATCTTCTTCTATTGTCTCTGAGGATAGATTTATACTGACTAAAAGAGCGTTCGACGTCACAAGAAGTAACTGGTACATAATTCAATTTCACAATGTCTGCTGGGGATAAGTCCAAGTTAATCTTCACTGTTGATTCACCACTCATCACAGCAACAACCTTTTGTAGTTCTTCATATCCAGGGTTTTTGAAAGTACAGTGTCCACCTTAGCTCTTACTGCATCTGCAACTTTACCTCTACCACGATTCAGTTGTTCCACAGTACTATTTATAATTTCAAAACTTTCAGATAGTGAAAGGTGCCTATTTTGGAGACTTTTGAGCGTTTTTATGATGCATGAAAATGTATGCTGAATGTGAGCTAAGTCATTCTTCACACTTATGTCACAGGTAACTGTTTTCGCAGTATCAATTGAGACTGCATCTTCAGAGTCCAATGCAAGGAGAACATTGTTAATAGAGTCTATATGTTCGGCATAATATTCAACTGCTTCTAGCCATGTACCCCATCTAGTTAAAATTGGCTTTGGTGGCAATGGAATTTCAGGGTACATTTCTTTCAACACGTTAACTCTACTGGGAGCTTTGAGAAATACTTTTTCACTGATGAAATCAACAAATCTACTTTAGGAAATTGTCTCTGACCACTTCTGCCACACGATGAAATGCATGCGCCACACAAGTAAAATGAGTCAATTTAGGATATACAACAGATAATGCTTGTCCAGCTTTGACCATATAAGGGGCAGCATCGCTAATAAAGAATAACACATTATCGTACATAATACCCTTTGGCCACAGGATACCCATAGCTTCGTTGAACAGTTTAACTATAGTTTTGTTATTGCACTTTTCTAGAACATCACAATGTAAAAGAATTCGTTCAGAATATTGTTCACTTAACAAACCGATAACTACATTACCAACAAGTCTACCTTCTTTGTCGGGAGTCTCATCAATGGAAACCCAAATTGAACTATCTTTAATTTCATCTCTTATCTTCTGTATTGTCTCATCGTAGATGGATGGAGCATACGTCTTCCTAAGTGTTGACTCATCCGGGATTGTATGTTGAGTATATTTTTCAAGGAATTCCCTGAAGACCTTATTCTTTAGTTTGTAGAGAGGAATATCAGCAGAGATGAGAGAACGGCACAGGTCGATGTTAAACTCAGATCTTACATTCGATGTTGTTGGTTGTGTTAAAAACAATTGTCTCTGCTTGGAATTTAGTTGTTTGTTGGCCTGATGTTTACTAGTTGTAATGTGTTGTTGCACCAGGAACTTTTGTGTAGATGATACTGCACACTGACACAAATTACAAAATAATATTTTATTGTCAGTTGATAAACCATCTTCTTTAAATTCTGAAATGTAACTTGTTAGTTTTGATTTTAAATTGACTGAATGACGTACTTTTGGCATATTTACCGTCTTTATAGTATGATTTACAAAACTGAACCTATGTGTACTCTGACTGGCATTTAACTGTTGAGCTGCACAACTGAAGTCTGTTAAAAATTTTAAATTAAATTAATACAGTTTTGTAACTTACTTTCCCATTGTTGATAGGACTGCTAATTTTCAAATAACTCTGATGTTAAAGGGATTACTGAACATGTGTTTAAATCTCTATTGTTGAAATGTATTTTTAAAAGTTAATGGAATTTTGTTTTGTTTTATTGTTAAACCTAATATAATATGGACTGTTTTATATGAAATATGGAAAATATATGGAAATTAACGAAAATATGTACTAAACTCTAAAATATGGAAAAATATGGAAAATAAAAGTAGGATTTTTCAACCCTACACATTGTGAAACATAAAGATAATGCAAAATATAAATTATATTAGCTTTATAAGTAAATATGTATTTACATATAAATCCTTTCCCTGGTGATAAGTGAGATTTACAGAATCGAGGAAAAGTTTTAAAAGACGAGACGAAATCGAGTCTTTTCAATTTTTGAATTTCTGCAACACTTAACACACATGTATTGCATACTATTTTTTGGCCGATCTTAATAAAAAAAATTATTATTAATCATTCTAGTTTGTCTGGAGGTGTCATTCATTTGTTTTTACTCGTATTTGTCGATAGGTGTTATTCATTTGTTATTCACTTACCGCACTGTGCTTTAAGTTTCACTTACAAGGCCTACCAAGAACATCAGTAAGTCGTTAAAAAACATGATCGGCCAAAAATTTGGATAACATTACTTTCATCGCTTTTGGTTTATTGCAGTTTATAAACCTTACGAGAATAAAATGTAGGTTGTGTTCGAAATTCGAACGTATTACAGTAGCCTACAAAATAAATGATGAATTTAATCCTACGCGTTAATGTAACAACGTAATCACAAAATGTGATTGTGTTTGGACATATGTTAAGTTATCTGGTTACCTGTTGCAGTACAAATATCTTCATGGTAAGTCTGGATGACAGACAACCCTCACAAGCCTGGACCTCCGTGTAACTACTTTAGCCAAGCGTTCGTAAAGAAAACAAATCGCCTGGAAGTATTAATGAACCTAAAAATATACTATATATTTTCATGTCTGAAAATAACTTCGAAAAATGAGATTTGCATAATGTGATTCAGTTTACCATTCCCGTTTGCCTCTAAAAATATTTGCACGTATAATAAAAAATCTGACGTCATGTCGGGGGACCGAGCCGGCCATCCCACGGGACCATCCCTTCCAATCCACCGATTTGGAAACGTTAATTAACTATTTCTCTGTTCAAATGTGCAAGGTGTGCGGAGCTAGAACAACACTGACAGACGAGTTTTCAATCCCACGTCCTCCATGAATTATCTTTGAAGGTATTTGGTTTAATCCCTCACACCATGTACTGTATATAAGTCACACAATAAATCATGTGAACCCAATTGCAAGGGTCTATCGCAGACCCGGTCTTCGAAATCCATCCACCCAAACCATGCTCTCACAATAAGAATACAAAACGTACAGCGTAAAATTCTTCTAAACAGATGCAAAATATGTTTGTACTTTCTTTATTTGTAGCTTCACCAACATTGATAATTTTTATAATAAAATTCTATAACACATTCAACATGACTATCGGGATAAATTCCTTTCATAGACGGGAATTGGTGTCACAGGTGTCTCTACTCTGCCAACCAACAGAGGCAGATGGTTCAGTCCGTCCACAATGAAGAACAGGAATGGTTCATCAACAACTGTGGTCTGTTCTGGTTGATCCCACTCATCAAATGCGGTTGGAGAATTTATTTCTGTAACAGAGGATAATTTTTTATGGTTTGGATTGATATTGAAGTCATCTCTATTTAGAAGACCTTTTTGATTAATTAACATTACAAATTGCTCTAATAAAACCGATACAAATTATAATTATCATGATTATTATCACAGTTATTATTATCGGCGTTATGTTCGTAATATTTCTACCCAATGACTTCAAGAACAGTTACGAGAAAAATTGAGAGTATTTCAAATATCGCAATTCATATTCCAGATGTTGGTTATATCTGTCTTTAACCGATGTTCTTAAAGATACAGAGCGTTTGCTTAACCTACATAATGTGCAGCTGTCAAAAAAAAAATGGCCGCACTTGTGAACAGCGAAAATGTTCTAAGTACACTTCGGATCACGCTTGTAGAAGCAGTTTCGGAACTAGAGAGTCATTCGATATCTGCGTCTCGTAGAGTAGCGGTAGAGAGTGCTCGCTTAAGGATTCGTAGGTTGAGAGTTCGAGCCTTGTTCAAGTTCCTCGTATCATTTTATTTTGTTATCATTCTTTAGAGATATAAATAATATTCAAGTTATCACTTGTATTCTGCTATCGTTTTTCAGCTATATAAATAATATTCAAGTCATCATTTATATTCTGTTATCGTTATTTAGCGATATAAATAATATTCAAGTTGTCATTTATATTTTGTTATCGTTCTTTAGCGATATAAATAATATTCAATTTATCATTTATATTCTGTTATCGTTCTTTAGCGAAATAAGTAATATTCAAATTACCATTTATATTTTGTTATCGTTCTTTAGCGATATAAATAATATTCAAGTTATTTATATTGTGTTATGTTCTTTAGCGATATAAGTAATATGAATTTAATGTTAGATTTGGAAAATACAGTTGCATAATACTAGTGTTAGTTTTTTCTTATATTATTACATTATTCTATTCTGTAACACAATAAAATGAAAAGAAACGACGAGGATTTGAGCCTGAGACGTTGACATCTGAATTCAGAGGTTATTCCAACTGAGCCACGGGGGCACAAGTAAAGAATCCTAATGATATGCGGAAAAATTGGCCCAATCCCCATCCAAGACGTCCTGATTATTTGTGGAAGCTCGTCCAGAACATGTCCACTCGACTGCAAAATGTGATCGAGATTGGAGGAAGATGGACTAAATATTGAATCGTGGCTTTTGGTTCGGTTTTTTTTAACTTTTAATTGTTTGAATTTTCTAAGGCAGACGCCAGTATGCTTGTTTTGTTTATACCACGAAAGATTTTTGTTGAGTATACAATTTTTCCTTTCTTTCCATTTGCAGCCATAATGTCATAATAAATAATAATAGTCATGGCATAATGCATTCATGGACCGGGTGTTAATTAGGCCTACTAAAACAGTCATAAAAGAGACAACAGCAGTTATATTTTCTCTCTATCTTAAAAAAAAAACATAAAAAGCACTCGTTGGTGTTTGAATGCACGACCTCAAGAATACCAGCCTGGAACGCTACCATTACGCTACAAGTGTAACACGTAAATTACTTTAATTATAACTATATATAGCAGGCATCGTGGTCCAACATGTAACATCGTCTGTCTCCGAATTGTAGCGGAGATACCCGAAGAGAACTTAGTATCTAGAAAGCGGTCCTTTTTCTTTTGATAGCTGTACAATAGGTCGACGGCACGAAGGCCATGCAACACACGGCAAACTGGCTCTGGATTAGCCTGTAGCAACGATCCCAATAGAGTAGGCGATCTCTCTGGTCTTACCTTTTGCCCTGGTGATGGAACCTGTAGGCCTATGTAGTTCCGAAACGATGGAAATGTCAAGTTCCAGGACACGGTTGATCACCCAAAAGCCTAATTCTAATCACAGTTATCGTGGAAAGTTTAAAAACTCGTTTCATATTCAAACTGTTATGTTCTTATAGATTTTTGTCCATTGCTTCCAGAAATAGTTACAAGAAAAACTGTGAAATTTGAAGTATTATAGTTTATATTCCATACTCCAAGACATTGATGATTTTATTTTTATCCACTGTCTTTAAAGGTGACATCAAATTTTTTTTTATAAACGTTGGGGAATGATTCTCTTCGACAGCAACTTTCCTTAATAGCCTAAAAATGTGTATAACAGATATCAGGTCTATAGTAGTTCCAAAGATATTTAACTTTTTATATGGAAAAGAAAGTAAAATATTAAAGTTGCGAGCAATTCCAGTGAAGTTTAGTGTCGTTTAAAAATCCTGTGCATCACAGCTTTAAATATGACGTCACAGCAAATCGTTAAATTTTATGTAATATATTTATCACATATCAAAGGGTATTTTAAAAGGGGGGGAAAAAGAAAATGTAATCTTTCTCATCATATTTAAAGTTTTTCTCCCTTTAAGCAATGAAAGTAAATCATAAGAAATGGTTGTCTTGTTATTTTCCTACATTTAGATATGGAAATTTATAAATCTTAGGAAAATACAACAAAGTAAATTAAATTACCTGTTAATTCAGATGTTCTGGCTCCAAAGCTGTCTAATATTATCCGTGATGTCTGGAAAGACTTTGATATGTAAAGTTGATCTGATGTTGAAATTCCTGACAAGTTGGCAGATTTTTGGAAAACATCACGCAGTCCAAGCTGAAAGAACAATTATAATATATTATTATTTTATTGTTTTATTATCTTATTATGGTCTTCTAATAGCTTGCATAAAATTATAAGAAAGATTAGGCACGCACAACAAATTTAAAATATCCAAATATGAATTTTATTATCTAACTCTTTCTTATTATATGAAATTTGTTAAATTCAACACCAAATCTAAATGAAATATTATGACTTCGAAATAAATTAAAACCAAAAAACTAAACAAAAGTATTTTGGAACTAATCCTTAACGACAAACACCTTACAGATCAAAAATAAATTAATTCTTTAGCTAATCACTTCAAATCCGTTCAGATAATACACAACCTTGCTTATGGAAATATTACGAATGATAAGATTGTCTACCTCAGTCCTGATCATAAAAGGGGAAGTGAAAGGGAGCAAAGAAACCCTCGCCCATGTCCCTTTCGCTTACACTGCTTATGAAATAACACACAGTAAGGTTCTATACATCAGTTGGTGAATTTTAGGTTACCAACGAGAGCTGAAAGTTCGTAAAAGCTATGATGCCCGCTTGATACAATCCGTCACTGACCTTTTCTGCTCGTACCGCACCAACACATTACTGTCTCAACCGGGGAAAGTGGAGTGAGGAGTTAAGGGGTGATGTGCAGTGACTCAATCGAGTTATTTACGCCCAGGCATGGTCTACCTATATCTATCGTAACGTGTAGTGGTGATCGCAAATCAACAAATCAAATAAAAATTAGAATCAACAAAAACAATGTGTACTAATGGTATTACGAATTTTTTAAATAAAATTAAAGTGTACAACTACTGTTTGGATGTAAGATTCTACAGTGGCTTTTTAATTCACTGTAATTGTAGAACTAATTCTTTTATAAAGAAACATGTTGGAATCAAAATCGAATAGCCACTGAGTATTTATATACTTTATGTTCACATTTTAACAGCAATAATATTCTCAATAGCTACTCCAGTAGATAAAAAAAAAAAAAAAAGAAGTTGAAATTTCTAAAATCGAATAACTGAACATGAAGTATTATTGTATTATTATTTAATGTTTACCATTAATTATTATAAACGTATATATAAAGATATGACCTCTTACCTTTCGCAGGTACGGAACTAAGTTAGTAGCGTTGGAAATTTCGAACTCAGGTAAAGTTATGTCGAGCATTTTCTTATCTTGACGTCTGTAATTGATAAATCTGTTGACATGCTGAGGAGTTAGGCGTTCCTCTAAATTGTCCAGTCCGTGCTTTGTTGTGGGAAGAATTATCATCAACGATGCTCCCCTCTTGCTCTGTAAACATAATATTAGAAATAATTCTGAGAGGATCGTTAGGCCAAACAATCTTGGATTTATCTCTTTTTCAGTTTTTTTTGTATTGTATTGATCTGTAGAGCTTTATCTCCCAAATGAACAATCATATTTTATGTTCACATGTCATTTGTAAGTCTGTTTATTTTAAATTAGCATTAAAAATCCTATTACCTTTCCCTCTGCCATTTAACTACAGCAAAAAATATCATAGGTACCAGAGGTCTGCATCGGACGTTTTCGCTCGAGCGCCAAGTAGTTCATAGCATAATCCGATAGGTAGCGCACATGCATGATGGGTAAAATTGTCACGAGCGATAAATCCTCGAACGGTATAAGCCGAGCGTTAGACATTCGTTTTTGTTACAGTGATGAACTGTGTAGTAACATCATAGATGTTTATCATTTCAAAACTTTGCAGTGTTTAACTAACCTCGCCATAGTACAACTATAAAACTTGCTTTAAAATGTAATATAAATGTTGTAGGTAAATGGCTTTCCCCCACACAGGAGTGATTTTGTTTTTGCCACATCTGATAGATGTTATTGGATGTAAATGTAATTATTATAAACGGAGAACACAATCACGATAATGCAAGAACTGTATCAAGTTTTCTAGTAATAATAATAATAATAATAATAATAATAATAATAATAATAATAATAATAATAATAATAATAATAATTAGTGTATCAATCTTTGCGTCTGTAACAGTTGTACAGCATGATTATTCGTTTATTATATTTTCTGTGGCGTTATCTCTGTACAGTACTAATATTGTTATTAATCGACTGCTATATCAATAATATTTTGTAAAACGTTTCTAAATTTTCGCAGTATATAGGCGGAACATTATGTATGGACCTATCGTATTATATATGTGGTAAATCAAATATTGAATAATTATTAATTAGTATATCGAAGTTTTTCACACTATTTTATTTATAACTTCATGTTCCAGTTTTGGTACGTTCCATTGACAGTTCCATTAAACGTTTGTTATAAACGCAGAAAATAAAGCCTTATTTTTACCGTGTGAGCAAAACATATGTGTATCTTATCTGTCGCCTTCCATACAAGATATGACATGTCGGTGAGATGACCTTGTACTGTGCTTCTATTTATTACGAGCGTATCACGACCGATCGCATCTCACTCGAAGGTGCGACACTCGACCGAGTTCAAGCGAGTGATTTAACTCCAATGCAGCACACTGATAGGTACAAAGTAACATCATGATTGCTGTTCAATTGGCGATAAATTCACGAACAGCTGTGTTGCTTGTGAATTTATTCAAGGATAATGAACGGCACCGATGTATTTATTTTGACAAAGATTAAGATGGCTGAGTCAACTTGAAAAATGGAAGATAACCGTATGCCAAAAAGAATGTTCAAACGGTCGGCTAGGTGCGATGATCCTGTTAGAACTAACAGTTTACACGTGAACAGTACAGTACAGTACAGTAACTATTGAACACTATAGGCTAAATAATATTTTTAGCACGAAAATAAATATAATTAGTGTAATATTTGACTGCAGAGCATTGTAAGTATTTCAGAGATTAAATTTCTTACCCAAGCCACACTTTGAAATTAACACTGGACTAGGATAGTTATTCCCTAATTCGTAGGTTCCTTTGCCGTTATGTTTCAAGTTGAGGAATTTAGCAAAGGATAAATTTTCATTCAACTTTCGTCTTTTTTTTCACTTACCCAGTATGTTTTAGGCTTTATTCCTTTCTTGTCCGATGCACAGTGAATCTGAGGAAGGAATAACAAAATATGTAATTAAATCACTTCTGTTATAAATAATATTTAACTTACATTTTAAGATAAACATTTTAGGGTCGTATTCATAGACATTCTTAGCGCGGGCTTCCGGTGGATGATCAGCGAACTAACGTTTTTCGTATTCATAAACCAGTGTTAGCGATATGATGTGATATGAATCCTGTACAAGTAACCAGTCGATAGCCGAGGCTAGTTTAGCACGCTCGTAGCGCGGGCTAGCGAAATGTCTATGAATAGCACCCTAAGGGCCGTATTCATAGACATTCTTAGCGCGGGCTTCCGGTGGATGATCAACGAACTAAAGTTATTCGTATTCATAAACCAGTGTTAGCGATATGATATGATATGATATGAATCCTGTACAAGTAACCAGTCGATAGCCGAGGCTAGTTTAGCACGCTCGTAGCGCGGGCTAGCGAAATATCTATGAATAGTACCCTGAAGTACTGAATGAATAAAAACAATCCTATTCCTAAGGAAGTTTATCTTTACAGAAGTTCTGCTTTTATGTGGAACAAATTTAGACTTGGAAGGACAAACAATAGAAATCGGAAGAAGTAATACCGGCATTGTGTAATTCATAGATTCACATTTATAATTCTTCTATATTTTACAGTTTAAAAACCTTGATAGAGCAGCCTTTTATAAAAAAAAAAAAAAAAACAATACTTACAGCGAGAGGCAAATGAATCCACTTTGCACCGATGTCTGGAGACTCTCCTGTGAAGCATTTCTTCTTCAACTGAATTCCGTCTATTTGAATCTCTTCTCCTGGAGCCCTACTGAATTTGATTTTAACAGGCGAACTGTCCATTTGGGCCCAATATCCGTTGAAATGCAGGAGGTTGGCAAGAGCAAAGAAAGTTTTTGGCGTATTTCTGTCTGTTGATATAAAACACAGAATCAGGACTGGCTCTAGTAGGTGCGAAGTGAGGGCGTGCACTCAGGCGACCAATTCCCTAGGGCGGCTGATAGAAGAATAAAATTGAAATATAATTTAACAGTTCGATACTAGAGGAGAAGAATTCGATCCGGTGCTGTGGATTGAACTTCGGCGTAGCGCAGTGGTTAGAGCACTGGGTACGTAGAACCGAGGACCCGGGTTCGATCCCCGGTGCCGGAGCGAATTTTTCTCCTCAAATAATAATTGTTACCATAACAGATATATTCTGTAGGACCAAAAATGAATCTTTACGTAGATTATTCGCCCAACAGTGTATATTAGTGTGGAATCTCGGCCACCAAGTCACTCAATTGAGTGCGCTCCTTGAATAATGGCAGTTGACTACATGTCGAATTTGGAGTCGGGCCACAAAGGGAAAAACACTACAGAAGAGAGAGAGTAGATCCGGTGCTGTGGATTGAACTTCGGTGTAGCTCAGTGGTTAGAGCACTTGGTACGTAGAACCGAGGACCCAGGTTCGATCCCCGGTGCCGGAGCAAATTTTTCTCCTCTAATAATCATTGTTACCATAACAGATAAATTCTGTAGGACCAAAAATTAATCTTTACGCAGATTCTTCGCCCAACAGTGAACATTACTGTGAAATCCTGGCCACCAAGTCACTCAGTTGAGTGCGCTCCTTGTATAATGGCAGTTGACTACATTTATGTCGAATTTGGAGTCAGGCCACAAAGGGAAAAACACTACAGAAGAGAGATTAGATCCGGTGCTGTGGATTGAACTTCGCCGTAGCTCAGTGGTTAGAGCACTTGGTACGTAGAACCGAGGACCCGGGTTCGATCCCCGGTTACGGAGCGAATTTTTCTCCTCAAATAATAATTGTTACCATAACAGATATATTCTGTAGGACCAAAAATGAATCTTTACGTAGATTATTCGCCCAACAGTGCATATTACTGTGGAATCCCGGCCACTAAGTCACTCAATTGAGTGCGCTCCTTGTATAATGGCAGTTGACTACATTTATGTCGAATTTGGAATCAGGCCACAAAGGGAAAAACACTACAGAAGAGAGATTAGATCCGGTGCTGTGGATTGAACTTCGCCGTAGCTCAGTGGTTAGAGCACTTGGTACGTGGTTCAATAGTTTTCTCCTCAAATAATCATTGTTATTATAACAGATATATTCTATAGGACCAAAAATGAATCTTTACTTAGATTCTTCGCCAAACAGCGCATATTACTGTGGAAGCCACCAAGTCACTCAATTGGTTCTTGTATAATGGCAGTTGACCATATATGTCGAATTTGGAGTCAGGCAAAGGCTACAGAAGAGGAGATCCGGTGCTGTGGATTAAACTTTTAGCTCCTACAGAATAATCATTTTTCTCCTGAAATAATCATTGTTATCATGACAGATATATTCTATAGGACCAAAAATGAATCTTTACTTAGATTCTTCGCCAAACAGCGCATATTACTGTGGAATCCCGGCCACCAAGTCACTCAATTGAGTGCGCTCCTTGTATAATGACAGTTGACTACTTATATGTCAAATTTGGTTGGAGTCAGGCCACAAAGGGTAAAAACACTACAGAAGAGAGATTAGATCCGGTGCTGTGGATTGAACTTCGGTGTAGCTCAGTGATTAGAGCACTTGGTTCGTAGAACCTAGGATCCGGGTTCGATCCCCGGCGCCGGAGCGAATTTTCTCCTCAAATAATAATTGTTACCATGATATATTCTATAGGACCAAAAATGAATCTTTACTTAGATTCTTCGCCAAACAGCGCATATTACTGAATGGAAGTGCGCTCCTTGTATAATGACAGTTGACTACTTATATGTCAAATTTGAGTCAGGCCACAAAGGGTCACTCAGTTAGATCCGGTGCTGTGGATTGCTTCGGTGTAGCTCAGTGATTCCTTGGTTGTATATCAGGTTCGATGGTTACCATGATATATTCTTGACAAAAATGAATCTTTACTTAGATTCTTCGCCAAACAGCGCATATTACTGTGGAATCCCGGCCACCAAGTCACTCAGTTGAGTGCGCTCCTTGTATAATGGCAGTTGACTACATATAGGCCTATGTCGTACTTGGAGTCAGGCCACAAAGGGAAAAACATTAGAGGAGAGGGATTCGATTCGGTGCTATGGATTGAACTTCGGCGTAGCTCAGTGGTTAGAGCACTTGGTACATAGAACCTAGGACCCGGGTTCCATCCCCGGCACCGGAGCAAATTTTTCTCCTAATAATCATTAAAACCATTTGTGTCTATTTGTGTAGCATTGGGTAATACATATAAACGAAGCTATATCGGTAGGCCTACTTACGTGGAACCACGATCTTCGTCAAACCCATTGGCAAAGTTCGGTTGTCACTGCGACTGCTTTGTTGACCTCGATCTTGTTTCGGAACATAAAACCTGGATCTGAAAACTTTAACCAAAGTCTTCTTGAAGTCTGGCACGAAGTTGTGACTTCCTTGCACTCTTGCTTTGTTGAGAAATCTCAGCGATGGCAGAGAATCCGCCTTCTAAAAAAGAATTCCATATAATAAAATGTTTAGAATTGAAAGGGAAGGGTAGACACAATCTGCCAGACAACATGAAATCGATGATGCGTCGTTGTCCTGCTATGCGACGAACAACTTGTCAACATAGTGCCTGAAAGTGTGCAAACAATATTTGTTCTGGACACTATGGCAGTCATCATTTGAATAAGCTTGTGTGCATCAGCGGCTGGTGTTATCTTCCTGTCACCGCATCTGAACGATGACATTTATCACCACTTCTCCAGAAAACTCTCCCCATCTTGCTTGAATATGTGCCTTTGACGATGAGACGACGTATGCGATGGTTGTACAGCGCATTGGTGCATTACTGTTCGTAATTTTACGAATGCTCTCTTTCCTAATCTAAGGACTGGTCATGCTAGACCGGTTGCTTGGCCACCAAGATCACCAGATCTTAACAGTTTGGATTTATTTTTGTGGAGCCATATGGAAAATTTGATTTTCGCCACTGCAGTCAACGGCGAGGAAGATCAGCATTGAATCATGGCAGCAACACAATTCGTGATATTGCAGGATGTTGTAAAGTGTGAGACAATCATGGTGCTTGTTTGCTGAATGGAAGACATTTTGAATAATTGTTATTTAACGCTCCGATAAGCATGTGTGGTCTCTACGTCAGAGTTATGTAATGTTGGTGAATAATATATTAGTACATTATGCAAAGAGCCTATAATGGCAGTAATTAAGACGCGAGTATGTTTGTTTATGAAACTCGCTTGCGCTCGTTTCATAATTTTCATACGAGCGTCTTAATTACCATTATAGGCAAGTTTCATACGACTTTTTATGCTCGACCATATTTCTAACTTGAAATTATTCATGTTTTTATGTTATGGTTATGTAGTGACGAACGGAACTGACCTGAATTGTGAGATGTGCGCAGACGCGAAAGTATTGATTTTTTCCGAGGCATGAATATCATTGACCTTGATATAACCTAGAGAACATTAGTCTTGATATAACCTGGAAATTGATTTAGAATTGAAAAACGAGATGACAAATTGAATTTATTTGAATATTATTTACAATTAGTCTAACGCTAATTATTATAGTAACAGGTCCACACCTGTGGAGTAACGGTCAGCGCGTCTGGCTGCGAAACCAGGTGGCCCGGGTTCGAATCCCGGTCGGGGCAAGTTATCTGGTTGAGGTTTTTTCCGGGGTTTTCCCTCAACCCAATACGAGCAAATACTGGGTAACTTTCGGTGCTGGACCCCCGACTCATTTCACCGGCATTATCACCTTCATATCATTCAGACGCTAAATAACCTAGATGTTGATACAGCTTCGTTAAATAACCCAATAAAATAAAAATAAATATAGTAACAGAACATAACCTTCTGCGACAGCATTGGATTTACAGCCTCCGTGACTTTTCGCTAATTGTCTTTCGATTGCATATCCGAGAATAATCGATACTGGCTGGTTTATAACGGTACAAAGGTGATATGTCATTGGCTGAACAACTGAATTACGTATAATGAATAGGTGTACTTTAATGAGGTGCATTAAAGAGCTACTACCAGGTGTATAATTACTACATTTCGGCATGGTCGAGCATAAACATACCTAGGCCACCATCGTCTAAAATAGCTCTTTTTTATTGATTTTGTATATTACACTTGATTTCTTTATTTTAAACTAGCCGTACCCGTGCGCTCCGCTGCACCTGTTAGAAATAAATATAAAGTAATTAAATAATTAAAATAGGACGTTTGATCCAGGGAACAACTTTTACAACAGCGCAAGATAATCTGCTTCGCTCATTACCCAATTTTTTTTGCATTGCATTTATTGCATATATATTTTATGTATTTTAACACGATTCAATTGAGCATAGTTAAAATTTGAATTATAAAATAATGGATTGCTAAGCTAACCTACTATTACTGCATACTAAATCAATACACTCTCGTTGTTCGTTAATTCTCTGAGATTAAAATGAATGTACATAAATATTATTTTAAGAAATACAGAAAACGAATGTACAAAATAGCCTATCAAATTTTCTGTGCATAAGAAGCTATTTTAATCTTTCCTGTCCTCGATTTACTCTGAAGTTACTGTAATATGTCCATCTAGAGAAACTACACTTTCCAATGGTTAAATAATAATTAATTATACAAATCGGTTAATTTAGCTTCTGATATTACTTCATACAAACACAGAAACATTCTCTGTAGGCTATGTTTAATAGCTTTCGATTGTTGTTGTCCAAGGCCCCTTATAGACGAAGTCATTTGTTCTTAATTCATTGCACCGTCTTAGATGGCGTTATTTTAATTTTGAAACTCATTTATCTCATTAAATGTCAGCCATATCAAAATTTTGTAAAGAATAAAACTTATCGGAAATCATTTTTAAAGAAACTTTTATTATGTAACATTTTTCAAAAAAATTAATAATAAGCGAGATATTTCGATTTATTTAATTCAGACCCCCTTATAACCCCCCTTTTTATATAACGTATTTTGAATGCCATATAGCCTAAAATCTAAGTTACATCGAACTTAATTTATATTCCAATTTTCATATAAATCGGTTCGGGCATTATCGCGTGAAAAGGTAACAAACATACAGACAGACATACAAACAAAAATTTCAAAAATGCGATTTTCGGTTTCAGGGTGGTTAATTATATATGTTAGGACCAATTATTTTTGGAAAATCGAAAATCACCAGAAAAATTTCGGCTACAGATTTATTATTAGTATAGATTATTTTCTTTTTATCATAAATTGATCTGAAATTTAAAATCTTTGCTCTAATGTGCTTTTGAAGACCCCCTATTGAAAAATCATTTACTTGTTATTAAACAACTTGAAATAATTATTATATACTCGAGTATGAAGACTGGTTTTGGCTAGTAATATTCTGTCGGCTTAATGACAGCAGTGCGAAGCGCCTGACCCGAGGAAGCTAAGCGGTAACAGATGAAGTGGGGCTGGTCTGCGTAGGGAAGCGTGTACAGATCTATCTGTACATTGACGTACGACCGCTCGCCGCCCAACAGATTTTGTTAGAGGTTGGAGTGGGACCGGTCTGCATAGAGACTCTATGTCCTTATGACTACAATGAAATAATATAATTATTACCACGAGATTTCTTGTAAAAGAAATGCAAGGATTCTTAAAGATCTCAAGTTCTCATCTATGCAACTTCTCCAACGTTCCCAGCAAAGAAAAAAAATTAGCCTGGTAAATATTGTGTTCTTACGCAAGAAATCGTGATTTGTGATTGTATATAGACTATGTCCTTACTATAATGAAGTGATATTATTAACCACAAGATTTAATGTAAAAAAATTCTGGGTCTTTAAAGACCTACAGGTACCCATCTACGTAACTTCTCCAACGTTCCCGGCGGAGTTTTAAGAAACAAATTTCTTCACCAGTTGTTTCACTACTGCGTGTTCAATTCAAAGTGTGTCACGGCTCGCTGTATGCCGTCATGTAGCTAGCCTATGAGCCTAGAGAATTCAATCTTCCTACACTTCCGCAGAGGCGTATTACCTATATGCCAGAGAAGTTGCCTAGCAAGTACGGCGTTCATTCTGAAGATTACTTACCGATACGTACGGTAGCGCAAGTAGTGGCAGGAATGTGAACTATTTGGAAACACGTACTGAGGTGAGTTTTTTTCCTTACTGTCGTGTATGGGGAGAGGGTTAAGACGATTGCTTATGTATTTGTTGACACGACGGTCAACATGGACACGGAGCATTTGATTTGTATTGTGGAATGTTGCCGTACGCAATCGATGATAACAAATACCCTGCGTACGACTTGCCCGCGCAGAACACAGTTCGAAAGAGGTTATGGTAGCACACAGACTTTACAGATCGCCATCTGTTGCTACGACGTTCAAGTTATACCGTACACGTTCTCAAGTTCAGATTGAACGCCATGATTAATAGGCAACTTCTCTGACATAAAAGCTGAAACTCGCTTCAAATCGCTGACTCACAACAGTGACGTCATGACACACTTTGAAATGAACACCCAGTATAACGATTTGATTGTCGCATAACGGGATAACGAAGACTCGCCGACGTCATGTTGTCTCGACAAGAAATATTTTTCTCTACCTCTTCAATTATTCTCTGTTTGTGTACTGAATTACGAAACCTCCGTTATAGTGAGAAAGGTATTTTCTTATGCACATCTGTTATGCACTAAATACTAACCTGAATGCTGAGAGTCAGGTTGTGGCATCCATCTCTTGTCGTGTTGGAGGAAGCATACAGAACATTGTCCATTTCCTTCAGAGATTTCATCTTTGCTCCCTGTTGTACCATGGCTAACAGAGTATACACGCTGACTGGTGACATAACCACATTTTCTTTATTGTCGAGGATAGTTGCCTGAAACATTACACATAAATATGTACAGTAGGTCTATAAAGAATTTCTGCAAATACAACACATCAGTAACTGCGACAGTTTCTAGGAATTAATTTGAACATTAATAATTGTCTCGGGATCGAGAGGTTAAGCACCATTATTGCAACTGTGAACGAGTAAATTAAATGTCGTATGGGAAAAGGGAAAGGAAAAGTGACGGCGTGACAGAATTCCTATTATTGCGTCCAGTTTAAAATCCTGCCAAAATTCAACCTCGCAAATTTCAAGTGGAATAATTAACAACAGGTCTCTAATAGAAACAACCAAATTTCTTGACTTACAAATAGATGATGTTAAATGGAAAAATCGCATTAAATAAATTACCCCTAAATTAAATTCAGCGTAATAATTATTTTATAGTTTCCGTCTACAACTTATCAATTAGTGCAGACACAATTTTCTGTTATTTCACATTACAAGGTTGTAATTCCACTAATACTTTCGATTTAAAAAAAAACATCTTCAGATGGAGAGACATAAATTGACAAATTGAGCATAGATGAAATACAAGAAGAAACATATGTGCTTATTATGAACTAAATTAAAAACAGGTATAAAATGAATTATGTAAAGTTTATAAACTAAGTCTTTTTAAAGGTGACCACACTATTTGAATCTTTTAATGTTACATGACTAGTTTCAATCATTAAAAATTATGTGTACTTATGTATTTATTTACACTGCAAGTGGGCAAGCACCCGCTGGCAGTGGTATACACAATATAAACAAAATACAATACAATTATACAATACACAATACAATAATAATACATAAAATAACCTAATTAATAAGTGAACCTAATTTTACAATACAACCTACATATGTATAGGCCCTACGTAAGTTTCACATTGGTACTGATAATAATCTTTCACTTTACTCTCATCTCACTCACTGTAGTGGCACTATGACGCATTTCACTGACACTTGAGAACATATTTCACTGACACTTTAGAACATATTTCACTGACACTTTAGAACATATTTCACTGACACTTTAGAACATATTTCACTGACACTTTAGAACATATTTCACTGACACTTTAGAACATATTTCACTGACACTCTATAACACATTTCACTGACACTATAGAACACATTTCATTGACACTATAAATTATCACTGATCGGAACTATTCACTGCACTGTAAAACCATAACTTCACTGACTCACCACGCTTCACTGATACAACAGTTCAAATAAGACAAATAATTACACCCTTATGCATACTTATAAACAGAACTACATTTAAACTAAACATTTCTAGTCTGAGGCCCTCTTACACGCTATCTTTAAATAATTTACAATTCAAACCAAGGGAGTAACCCGTCAGGCTAAATAGATACATGTCACCTTAAAAAATTTAAATGTTAAATGTCACCTTAATTTTAATTTACACTTTATACACAACTTTTTAAGTTATTCTTGAATCTCCTTTAGGAAGGACAGCTGCAGGTAGGTCATTCCAATCATTTATAGTTCTATTTAAAAATAGAATTTACCTACATCCGTTTTCTGTTTCCTACATTTGATTTTAAAATCTTGATCGTTCCTACCATAGTACGTTGGCTTTTCTAACCGAGCCGTTATGTCTACCCATGCTTTCAGACCTAGATGTGCTCTATACAATGATGTTATTCTAGTTTTCCTACGTCTGTTTTCCAAAGTTTCCCATTTAAGTTCTTTTATCTTATCGTTTCCATCTTCTCTTTTACCTTTAACAAATTTAGCTGCCCTATACTGGATTCTTTCTAAGGAATTTATCTGATATATTCTATAGGAATCCCAACATGTAGTTCCGTATGCACGTATTGACAATCAAAAGTTTAAAATTTAAACTTAAACACATTAGTGATGCCATATTCAGAAAAGAAATCTTTAAAAGAATGTAAGTATTGGCATTCTGTTTGTTAATCAGTCACTCGTATCGATGAGATGTATATGACATGATGTTAAAAGAAGGATGTAGAGTCAGACAAAATTATAAAATATTAGATGACGTTATAATCTGCATGACGTTAATACCTTCACTTACCCTAAAATAAGAAAAGGAAAGAAAAAAAAATGCAATTTCCTAAATCAATAGTTGCCTTGTCTCTGCTTTTCAAGGACCGCTCTCAAGACGAATATATGTACTTATACTTATATTAGCCCATCTCCAGGCGAGTAGGCCTACCTGATAAGTCCTAGGGGCTCAGAGTTCCAAGTCTTTAAATCCTGTATCAGAGTTGAAAACCCGTACTACTTCTAAGAATTCACTCCTGCTTATTTTTAACTATGAGTACTGCAGATAAAGGATGAAATCCGAGGGAGATGGAGTATGTCGGTGGAAAGAGAGGGAAACTGAAGTACCTTGACAAAATACCCTCTGTAACGTCTGTTTATTTTTCATGTCTACCTGTCGGGGATCGAATCCGGACCGCCTGAATGGAACACCAGCGTGCTGACGTTGAACTATAGATACGGCTTAGAACTGTAGTCAGTACTAACATTATAGTGAGGATTACGTAAGAGTAGTTCCTAAACGGCTACTTGGACCGTCTCTTCAGTGTTGCCAACTAATACCAGATATCACCGAACAGGGTAAAATCATAATGCCATGTACAATAATAATAATAATAATAATAATAATAATAATAATAATAATAATAATAATAATGGTGGCCGGGTAGCTCAGTTGGTAGAGCAGCTGGCTACGGACTGGAAGGTACGGGGTTCGATCCCAGGTGGTGACAGGACTTTTTCTCGTTGCCAAACTTTCAGAACGGCCCCGAGGTTCACTCAGCCTCCTATAAAATTGAGTACCGGGTCTTTCCCGGGGTAAAAGGCGGTCAGAGCGTGGTGCCGACCACACCACCTCATTCTAGTGCCGAGGTCATGGAAAGCATGGGGCTCTACCTCCATGCCCCCAAGTGCCTTCATGGCATGTTACGGGGATACCTTTACCTTTTAATAATAATAATAATAATAATAATAATAATAATAATAATAATAATAATAATAATAATAATATACTTTTAACAACAACAATGCCTTGCTTATTTATGTATTTACTACCTAAATCTCATCTTTATGTTGAGGTGTTTTCTAAATGGTTGAATAATTTGTGAGAGAGTAGGCCTATATTTTCCTACTGGACGTCTCGCACATTAATTATGTTGGAAATTGGTAAATTAATATGATCTAATATTAAAATGTATTTTGTCTGACAACATGAAAGTTTGACTAAACAGTTCACGATTCACGAGACCTAACCTAAAAATGTGTTTTGTTTGATCATGTGAAATGATTAGTACAAACTCCGAAAATCGAATGCCACTTTGAATATGTTTAAGAACACTTAGGCTATTTACGCCTAATAATTTTGCTATTCTAGTTATAATTCCAGTCTCCGTGCGCATTTTCTATCGAACACACAAGTTCATGTATCACACCGTATGTTATATTTATTTACACTTATCTGACTGTAATCTTGAATTGTAACCACAACGCAACGCAACACATAAAATAACTATTAAGTATTAATATACCGAATACTGATATTAATTAATTATTAGTATGTTCGAATTTCACTAGCTTCCAGTAATAGGCTCAGAAATCTTGAACAATTTGAATTTTCAGAATTTGCTCTGTCGACAACAGCTGTTCCTGCTGCCAACATAACAGTTAGAAAATCACTACCAGTTGTATTTCTCAGTATCTAAATTCGAAACGAAGTTGGCAAAAGAAAATTCAACATGCAAACTAGAGCATTACTATAATCCACTAGCATATGTAGTCAGCGCGTCTGGCCACGAAACCAGGTGGCCCGGGTTCGATTCCCGGTTGGGGCAAGTTACCTGGTTGAGGTTTTTTCCGGGGTTTTCCCTCAACCCAATATGAGCAAATGCTGGGTAACTTTCGGTGCTGGACCCCGGACTCATTTCACCGGCATTATCACCTTCATTTCATTCAGACGCTAAATAACCTAGATGTTGATACAGCGCCGTAAAATAACCTACTAAAAAAAAGCATATGTAGTAATGGAGGAAAAATGGTTAGGTTTCGCCCTTAGGATATCAAGTAAGCTGACCTGGACTATAGATTAGCGAAGACAACGTTTTGTTTTTAATTGTAGAGTTATTCAGTTAACTGGTATGTGAACAAATACAGAGGTTTGCTTAAAGGACTGGGAAAAGAGAGAAATGTGTTCCGAGGTCAGTAAGTGCGTGAAGAATTGCTGTGTAATGTGCCGTTTTACCTTGAGCAGATCCAGGGAAAAGTGTGTTACAGCCTCGGAGACTGCTGAACTCGTAGTTTCCGCAGCGGATACGTGGATTTGTGAGCTCAGAACTAAGGATAGCATTCCAAAAACTGAAACAAAATAAATTATTATAAACAAACTTAAAAAAACTTAAGTCACTCATTATTACACTTCGGATTTTAGGTAAAAACCTATTTTAATCCTTATAAGTTAAAAAAAAAAAACTTGCAAGTACACGTTTCATATAAAACTATGCCTAAAAGTGGTATTTTAATAGCACCTAAAAAGCCTATTTTGACCTATTAAGTATGTTTTATCTCTAATAAGTCAAAACACCCATTCTTATTTCGAAAATTTGTATTTTAAATTCCAAATGTGTTCCTGGTCCTGTTGGAAATAAAGTACGGGATAAACTGGAGCAAGTTCTGCAGAGAAATGTAGGACTGAAGGACCTGCGTACTGCTTCAGATATCCCAGCAGGGAAGAGCACGGATTTACAATGTAACATTCCTGTCCAACTAGTGTCAAAACTGAAATACGCTCCTGTTACTTCAGTGGATGTGGAGCGTTCATTTTCAGCATAGCCTCTACATATTTGTGTTGAGTGACAGACGGCATTGCTTTTTAGTTGAAAATTTAGAAAAAAGTATTAATAATTTATTGTGAAGCTAATTATGGATATTAACGGACAAGGCTTGGTAAAAATTGATTATATTTGACTTGTTTGTGTTCTGAATTTATGTCTAAAACTTATTTTTCACATTTCATTGTTTAGTTTATGTATAACTTAGGCTAGATATTTGTTTTTGTAGCTACTTTTAGTAGGCTAGTAGTTGTGGTAACGGTGTACAAGAATTTAAAATTATTAAATTCTACAAGTGAATTTCTGATGATTTGGAACGTTTTTAAAGAAAACATTTATTTTTTGTTAGAGCCTATTTTCAATTCTTTAGAGTTTATTTCCCACACTTTTAACCCTATTTTAGGCACCTAAAATTACATTTTAACGACCTAAAAGTCCGTACCCTACTCATTATACGTTAAACTCTTTCAATCTACATACTACTCTGACCTGCTCTATAGTCCCGTCGCTCTAATTTCCGGCAGCCAATCGCGTTGCAGGTCGGCTACATTTAAACGTGTGCGTCTTGTGATTCGCTGAGGAAGACGTTATTCATTTCTTAAGGCTCGATAAATAATTAATATAATCGCCCGCCATTTTGGCTCTTTCGTTGGCGTTCGCAGAAAGCACACGAAGACGTTATTTGCCGCTCAATTATTTGCTCAATTACAGTGCGTTTTATTTATTATCATAGGAGCTACGACATGATAATGTTTAACGGTGTGGCAAATAGATTCCTCGTATGGTAGCTCGGCAACGAAAGAACAAAAATGGCGAACGATACTACCTACCTAGACTTTATAGAGCCTTCACTTCCTAAGACGTAAGCAAAGAGGAAGAGTCACGCCGGGAATAACAGCGTCGCGACTATAGCTTACAAGTTAGTCTCCAACTGGTAGTGGAGAGATTCTGAGTTTAGAAATCGCACTAGTTTGTATTCTACACTTACATTTTTTATTCTGGATTATAACTACCACTCTATTTTATTTTGTGGACCTATTTCTCATATGTTACAATAACAGAGAGAAAGAATAACAGAGTGAACCGAAAATAATGTCATTAATTTCAGGGGGGTATTCTTTGAGATATTTCAAACAAAAAAGTCTAATACAATTTTTATCGTTTTTGCTACCTTTTCCAGACAAAATTCTTTATATGAAACATTTCATAGCGTGTTTTGGGAAAGTCGTTGATTTAATTCCCGATATGCTAAAAAAATTTAAGAGAGCAGTGTATTATGATAATAAATGATGGAAATAATTTTACAAGAATCCTTTTCTGCTCACGCTTGAGGTTGTGGGGGATCCAGCGACTACTGGAATGGAATTTCTGAAGGGAGGCATTATGACCCAGCACTGCGACCTTTCACGATCTATTGTGCTAGCTCTCAAGCTAGGCGCATTCTCAAACCCACACCGGCTGACTACACTAAGGTTCGCTGTCTTCTCAGATTTCGAGCAGGCAACTCCATTTGTCTCTAGGCCAGCCCCCTCCGTGCGTCGCCAGCCGGCGCGATAGAGAAATGCTATGGAATGTTGAACGAATGCAGAAATGTTGACGGAATGATGTAGATATCTAGGATGGGGAAACGGGAGAACCCCGAGAAAAACCGCAACTGCGACCTTGTCCGTCACAAGTGTCACTATGGTTTTTTCAATGAAAAATCCCAGGCCTGAACGGGACTCGAACCCGAACCGCCTGCGTGACAGGTTGAAGATGTAATCATTCAGTCACTGCAGGAGACGACTACAGACCTTCCTGACATGAAATTTTTCATCTATAATCTTCCGACCTTTTCACCACACTTTTTTCGTCATAGGTATGATTCGTCAAACTTTAAGGGGATGCGCTACTGAAAAATGACTGTTTTTGAAGAAATGTCATGTTTTTTTTTCTATTTTACTCTTCATATGCTAAATTCCAATGCTCCATTACCACAACCTGTGTTTCAGCTATCATATGCACTATAAAAAACATAGAAAACTCTTGTTTTAGATTCTAAAAAACGGTTTCCAAAATAAACGTGTTATTTTCAAATTTTATTTTTAAAAGAGTTATTTCTTGACTTAGGTCATTGAAATTTTCTTGATTAATTCATAATCATGATATAATATGCTGTTAAAATTTCAATACATTATCTCTTAAAATGTAGAAATTAGAAAATTCAGTAGTGCATCCCCTTAAAGTTTCGTCACACTACATTTTGTCACAATATACAAATTCGTAACGGCCATATTCTGTCATATATTAGATTTAGACATAGACAAAGGTTGTTCATTTATTGTTGGCTTATTTCTAGAGATACCATCACTGATATTGCGGAGAGATACAAGAAAACAGTTGACGGTGACCGATGGCTTTTACACTTTGATGCTGCACTTGGAGAAAAAGTTCTTATATTCGCAACTGATCGGCAATTGAAACAATTACAGAAAAGTGTTTACTGGCTTTTAGGAATGGACCACAAATATTTCAACATTTATACGTTATGCATATCAGCGTCCATGGACAGTGGTTTCCAGTTGTCGTTGCACTTATGAAGAGAACAAGGCGCGTCTATGAAATTATTTTAATACACATAACAGGTGGTAAATGATCGTTTTCATCTACAAATTGTAACGACACGTTGTATCGACTGGCTATAAAGCAAACGTCATGACGATGGATGACTGGAACGGAGAAAAATTCTCTCCGGCACCGGGATTTGAACTCGGGTTTTCAGCTCTACGTGCTGACGCTCTATCCACTAAGCCACACCGGATTCCCATCCCGATGTCGGAATGAATCCTCTCAGTTTAAGTTCCAACTCTTGGGTTCCCTCTAGTGGCCTACCCTCATGCACTGCGTCACGGATGTCCACACATGTGCAGAGGTGCACTCGTTATTTTATTTTTATTTTATTTTTTTTTTAAATCCACCACCAACAGAAGGATGCTTCCAATTACAGGTGGCTTACACAGATGTATACACAAAATACATAATAAGAGAGAGAAAAAAACAACAAAACAAACAACACAAACAAAAGAAAGAAAGTACATGATGGTAATAGATGCTAGAATATTATAATATTACAGTTAATATAGTGCCAAATGTCAATATAATGATGCAAAATTATTTTAAAAATTTGAGTAAAAACATTATAAAACACTTCTTCATAATTTAAATATCTAAGGAAATACAATGCTTTTTAATATTGTATGAAATTTTTCAATTGTTAAACTGAAATCCAATTGAGAATCACAGTTTAAAGACAGAGAGTTGTAAGTATTACACATAACAAACAATGGAGAGTTCTTGAAGAAAACAGTTCTAGGAATGGGAATAATAAAAGGTTGCCTATGACGTAATTCTGTTCTTTTTACATTGAACTGAAGGAATTTAAGAAAATCACAGTTATTCAATATACCGTTAACAGTCTTATAGAGTAAAATTTGGCTATTTATTAATCGTCGAGATTTTAAAGTTTTATAATTAAATTCAAAAAGTAACTGATTATATGAAATTTGCTTGTCATAAGACGATACGTGATATTTTTTAAAATATAAATAACGTAAAAATCTTTTCTGTATCCTTTCTATTTGCATATGATGGGACTGGAACTGAGGTGACCATATTACAGACGCATACTCTAGCTTACTTCTAACCATAGTTTTATAGAGAGTATCAATAGTATTTATATTTTTAATTCTTTTGTATTTCTGATTATAAATCCTGATTTTCTATATGCATCAATTACCACGTGATTTAAGTTCATTTTAAAACATAAGTTGTGTGTAAAATAAAATATACCCAAATCCTTAAATGATTGTACTCTAGATAACTTCACACCATTAATTTCATACGAATTTTGAGCAACTGTCTTATTTTTAGAATATGTCATAAAGCAACATTTATTAAGGTTTAACAGAAGAAAATTATCGATACTCCATCTATATAGTCTGTCCAAATCATGCTGTAGATCAAAAACGTCTTGTTGTTTGTCAATGACTTTATACAATTTAACATCATCAGCATATAGTAAACATTTAGAGTGCAAAATCTGTTTAGGTAAGTCATTGATATAAAGTAAAAAGAGCAAGGGACCAAGGTTGTATCCTTGGGGTACGCCTGAAGTTACTGTGAATGGTTTTGATTTTACTTGATTGAATGAAACATACTGCTGCCTGTTTGTAAGATATGACGTTATTAACTGTAAATATGAATAAGATAATCCAAAACTTGAAAGTTTATTAATTAAAATTTTATGGTCAATTTTATCAAACGCTTTGGAAAAATCAAGGTATATCACGTCTAAATTTATGCGATTATGTAATGTATTAAATGCCTTTTGTGTAAAATTAATTAGATTTGTTGTGGTAGACCTATGGGTGTAAAATCCATGTTGATTTATATCAATTGCACTATAAACATGTTGAAAAATTCGTGTATATAGAATCTGCTCAAATACCTTGGACGGGGCACAAACTATTGCAATAGGTCTATAATTTTCAATTTTACTATTATCACCAGATTTAAACACAGGGCAAACCTTTGTTAATTTCCACATTTTCGGAAAAGTTTTTGTTTTTAAAATTAAATTATACAACAAACATAAAGGATACATAAGTACTTCGAAACAAGCTTTCAATAAACAAGGAGGTAAATCATCTGGGCCACAAGATTTTTTAGGCTTTAATTTTTTTATAGCAGTCAAATATTCTTGTTTAGTTATAGGCTCAGTTGTTAATGCATAATTAATATAATCCGGTATTTCTGTATTTTCTTTTTGAAGGTTGTGTGATATATTTACAGAGTAAACCGAACTAAAGTAATCAGCAAACGCTTCCGAAATAGAATCATTACTATCAAAAATGTGATCTCGCCTAGTCATTAACTTCGCTGTGATATTTTTACTAGTTCTCCTATTTATGAGTGACTAAGTGGCCGGGATCCGACGGAGAGAATTTTTCTCTGTTCCACTCATGCATCATATGATGACGCAGAATTTCTGCACTGAAATATCATATGTACTTCGGTACATCGTAATAATAAACGCCATGACGATTGTTTCAAATGTATTCCCACAGACAAAAACTCGCCGGTTGTATGTTTTATTTCGAACAGTGTTTTTGGAGACGACTCCAGTCAGAGGAGTTGTCTGATGAGTAGGCTTCGAAACTTCGGACCCGATAGAGCAGTTCAGTAGGAAATACGCATAACGGCGTGCTGAGTATAGTGGTAAAGCGTACAGTGGGTGGGGGTACTGTAGAATGAATGCCAACAAATACGCAAAGGAAAACGCTCTGGATTTGAAGGTTCTGACGAATAATTTGGTTTTCATACAAACCTATTTTAAAACTGTGTCTGAAACTATTACACGGTTAGAAAAGTCAGAGCAAGAGATGCCGGAAGCCCTCAAATTAATTGAGGAAATGACACAGAGAATTAATGAGACACCAAGTACACCGGTTACTGAACATGTAAAACAGAAGTGGAAATCAATTTTATGTAAAAATAACGGATATGGAACATTGTGTAATATAAACAGCAAATTAGTGGACATTGTCACCCGAGAATAAAGGACTCTCTCTTAGAGACTGCAATGAGGTTAGGTTTCTTCGTTTTGCTACTATCACGTCATGCGTCGTAGAGCGTAGCTTGTCACAGTACAAAC